>APFE030514299.1:1469-84802 GCA_000404065.3 Pinus taeda
CATACAATTAACAATCTCATCTACACAAAGAAAATAATTAGCCACACTTTCATCATTATACATCTTGATATTTTCATACTGAATCCTGAGGATTTGAAGTTTTTCTCGTCTTACCTGGTCATCTCCTTCATAGCTCAGAACTATCTTGTCCCATATCTCTTTTGCGGATTTAAACTGCATTACCTTGATAAATTCTTATTGAGATAGGCATCCTAATAGAGTGTTGACCGCATTTGCATTTGTTTCATATTTCTTCTTCTTAGTCGGATCTGTAGGAGTTGCTGATGGAAAAGTAAAACCTGTATCTATGATATCCCAGACTTCTATACCAAGAGATTGAAGATAGGCAGTAACTCTTACCTTCCAATATACGAAGTTTGTCCCATCAAAAATCGGTAGCCTGATTGATGCTTCCCTCTCGTAGTTGCTCATGATGAAAGATCTTCCTTCAAGCGATCAAGCTCCTTCTGAAGGACCTACTCTGATACCAATTGTTGGAAATAATACTGAGAGGGGGGGGTGAATCAGTATTATCAAGTCAAATATTCCTTTTCAAAACAAATGATATACGCTACTTCAGTTAGTTAAAACTATGTATATACGCAACTATGCAGAAGGAAAACCGCGTATACAAAGCAAGCTTTTAATTTACTTTATCTTTTTGATGATGATTATTAATCTATGTTGCAGAAACAAATAACCAGTAACTAGAGACAGTAAAACAGAATAGAAGGACAATCATGCACAAGAACACAAGATATAAGGTGGAAACCCAATGTGGGTGAAAACCACCTGCTGCAATTCGTCTCTATCTTCTTTTAAATTAGAAACTTCTTTTACAATGTACTGGTGCAGTCCTTTACCAGTACGCAGGCTACAACCTACAGAGAGATACAACCCTCTCTTGTTCTCCAGCTTCACCTGGAAGGGGGCTACAACCCCCTTTAGCTCTTGCACTAGCCAAGATACTAGTACGTAGGTGCTGGCCTACAAAAGGCTACAACCTTCTCTTTCTTTCAGGAACCATGTTTCATAAATTTTCAGACTGGATTCATGAACATAAATCAATCATCAAGAATTTCTCTGTCAACCAATCTCCTTTCCACTACTTAGATCTGAATCAAGTAGATACTTCTCTGACAGCTGTATCCAAAACAGAGTACCAGAAACCACACACCAAACACTGAACCCAGAACACAGCAGCAATAAACAAAAGCAGCTAGATCACAACTTAAAGTATATACGCTATTTCAATAACCTGCAACAAGCGTGCATACGCTTCTGTGTTTGGAACAACATGCGTATACGCGGTTTTAATTCACTAAACCAGCATGTATACGCGCATTTGCTTCACTAAACCTGCGTACAGATCTATAAAGGATAATTCACTCTTTCAGGTATTCAAAAACACTAATTAACCCAGATTATCAGTGATATAGATCAAGCAAGCGCCACGTATAACAGACCAAAATCATATAGAGATACTATCATTCAAGCTTAAAGATTATGACCCATCAATAGAACTTATCCTTCTTCTTTGCGTTAAGGTTCCTCCTTTATTCAGATCCAAATCTGCACCATAACCCAATTACCAACATTCAGATCTACCACCTTTCAGATATTCAATAGTTCAGTTCATCCTTTGCCACAAGATCTCCTTCCTCTTTTATAGTCTTAGGCCTTCCTCAATACCACGATCCAAAACTATAACATTTCAATACCATGAACCCAAAACTAGGGATCAGCACATCTGACGAGGCGCCATGGTCCAAAACCATAGGTTCAAATCCCAAGGACTAACTACCATGGACCAAGAGTAAGTTCCCCAACATATACGCACTTTTGTAACGTATAACCCGCGTGTATACACGTCTTCTTCTAGATTAACCTGCGTATATGTCTTTTTCTTATTTCTTAGTGCCTGAACTGAGATCTGCCACTAGATGAGTTGCCATCAAGGACAACACCAGATCCATAGCTTCAAACCTATGCCATAATGCCAACAGTAATTGTTGTACATATAATAAAGCGACCAGCCAAAGGAATTTTCAGAGCACACTCAAAGTTATGGAGAAGACCATCTGATCTGTTGTTCTTGACTTTCCACCAGGGAAAGCCATCCCCAAGTGGAGCCAGTGTTATTCTCCTATACCAATAGATGTCATATTTCATGATTGACACTGATGAGCTCTAATATGTTCACACCTTCTCTTGTTGCAAAGGTTTTCCATATTGTCAAAAAATAAAAATAAAAACAAAAATGTAAAGAGGGTATGCCTAAAAGAAAAATCAAAGGGCAAAAAGAATGAAATGGTCAAAAATTGAAAGAAATGAACCCCCCAAAAAAAGACCAGGAAAGTGTGCAAGTCCAAAATGCCACTACTAGTTTGTTTTCTGCAAAAAACTGATTGTGTGCAGCTTGTTGATTTATGCCACCATTGATGAATGGCCAAACAGCTTAACCTTGGCTAGTTCAGGTTTCAATTTCATGTGTTAGAGATAGAGAATAAAATATGACCAGACTATTCACTCTTGGCAGATAAGTAGATAGGTAGAGAAGCAAAGGAGCTCAACAACTAAATATGAGCCCTCAGATGTTATAAGTGCAGACTTAGGTAGGCTTATCATGAAAAGAAAAAGAAGGTGAGGTGGGTTTGCCAGGCCAAGTGCACCCAAAGAAAGAAGAAAAAATGCTAGGTCAAGTAGGCAGGGTAGGTACAATGGTGTTGTAGAATGATACTTGTGACAGATTTTGTCTCCACATGTGTTAACCTTTACTTTAATCACAAGCGCCGTGGTGGATATTACATTTGATGCAACTCAAAGCGAAGCAAGGTTTCATGACTAAGTCCCCTTCATATTTCTTCCCTTGACATTCACTAATTTTCTCCCAAAGTATTAATATTTGTTCTTAATATCACTCATAAACCACTCATTCCATTTCATAAAGATTGCCTAAGTAAAACTCTATTTTACTTAGGAAAATGGCCACCTTTCTCATGTAAACCCCCTTTTCCTCTTTCAAAGCCAAAGTTTAATTACAAAAGCTAAATTGTTTTTAACTTAGCGCTTACTTCTTGATTCATCTTGTCATATTAATTTTTAACTTTTATTATATAACTCCCTTATAAGCATGTTTTCCTCCTTCGTATTATGTACAAAACCCCAATATTACATATCCTCTCCCCGATCGAAATACAACCATATCATTGTATAAAGGGGATTAATAGATTTATTTGAAATTTATTAATAACCCAAACTCCATCGAGCAATAACATGATTAATTAACCATCTGGGTTAATTAAAAAACACTACGGACCAAAGAAATTGCCCCCAATACATTCAATACATGGTTTAAATATATCGGGCGCGCATTGTTAAATTCCCGCCATATTCCACTAGCGTCCGCTGTCAAATCTGGGCCCGACCATCCAACGACCGATGATCATATCACGCCACCCTTCATCTCCGATGTTTAACTCGCAGGGAACGAGCGGTTTTCCCGCTGTACCAAGGACATGTGGCACTCACTTAACCTGCTCGCTCCCTCCCCGCTCCATACCGCTCGACCCCAAAAGTGGTGCGGGGGAAACTGCTTACCACCCTCCGCTAGTGACAGGACGTCCTATCACTCTGATGTCACCCATGCAATAAATTCCAAAATAAAGCCCCGCCAAACCAAAATTTCGTTAAAACCACGAGGAAATGTCATTTTCGCCATTTTTCCTTACAAACAGTGTTCCATGCAAAAGACGTTTGGTTGATTGCACGAACATTCAGTCCACCACCCGATCAGAGAAATCACAGTTGCGCTCTCTGCTGTTAGTCATTTCAACCTGTAATTGCACAATTTGTCTCCTTAAGCCATGTCTCTTTCAAACTACCTCAACAATCAGGAGTTGGTACATCCTCTGCTGGAACTTCTCAGCAACCTGTACAGGGAACCAGTACACCAGTCAGAAGATCCTCCAAGGGCAAAGAAGTGGAAAATATAGAGCAGCCTGCAATGGCAAATTAGCAATAGCAAATTCCTCCAGTCTAAACTAAAGCAGCAGAAATTCCTGCATTACAGACTCCTCTAAATGAGGAAAAAAGTAAGAAAAGAGATAGAGAAGACCCCACACCTATCAATGGACCTGCAGAACAGCCGAGTGCAAAGAGGCAGAGATTGAATCCTCTATCAGAAGATGAAATTATTGATGAAATCATTGACAGTCTAAGAGGTGAAAGGGCAGTCAGCCAGCAGACTTCTCCGGTGATAGCAACCTCAACTAGTTCACATAGGCAGGAGCTATAAAGGCAGCACAGCGTGGAAGTTTCATCCACTAGGCCACAAAGCAAACAGGCCTCGGATATCAAAAGGAAATTCACAGAGATAAAGGCTAGGAATGACCCACTAAGGCTTCAAATTTACAACCAATATCTTAAGATGGCCCCCACAAACCAGCAAAGATTAATGTCAGCCTATAACATTAAGGAGGGAAAAATGGTCATGAGTTACTTTAAGCCCAAGGTGCAACAACCACAGTCAGCAGCTGATTACATCAGGACAAATTTGGAGGTCCTAGCCAAGAACATTCATCCTATGGACCAGATTGAGCTTCATAAACAGAGTGGAGAGATGGTCTACTCCACACTAGCTGATAAAGTGATGTTGGCTCATAAACTACAAAACTCCTTGGACAATACCTCTGCTCAACTACATTTGAAGAAAGCTTCTTCACTGGCTAAAGACAACAGGATAAAATCTTTGGAGGAGATGATCATTGAATTGGGACATGATCCCAAAGATGCTAAAGGCATAAAGGCACTGATGAAGAAGAAAGAAGAGAACATTGTTGCCCTAAGAAAACTGTTGAAACTGCCTCCTTCCATGCATCCACAGACTGCAGAAGTTGTACAACAAAAATCAGAAGAAGACATGATGGACCTGCTCATGAAACTCAACGAAAGATTAACCAATACAGAGCAGGCACTGGAAACAACACTAAAGGAAAAGCAGGGAGAATCCACCTCCCAGCCCCCTGAAATCATTCCTACAGTCTCAGTTGCAGCCCCCTCCACACTTAGAACAGCATTGGCTCCCAATGTTCAAGAATCTACAGTAGAGGTCATCACAGGTACATCAGCAATAGCAACAGCACCAAGCAGCAGTACTAATATGACCACAGAGCAACTGATAAAAGCCATGGAAGAATTGAAACTCCAAGTGTCAGAATTGAAACATGTAAAGGAACAATTGGCAAAGGTGGAAAAAAGTTATGACAAATCCAAAATGAATGTGGCGGAAAAAATAAGGGAGGTTAAAACATTAGAAAACAAAGTGAGAGCATTAGAAAAGGATCTTACTCTGGATAAACCTCTGGTAGAAATCAAAGGAATTCTGTGGGTCAACATCAATCAATCCCTTGCTAATGTTTGGCAATCAATCCAAGCTATTTATGAGCAGATTGACTTAGTGAGAGCAGCGCAAGTGGAAATTCAAAGACAAGAGCTTTATTGGGATAGATGCCTGAACAAGCCAACCGGCTAATACATTTTTTTAATACCAAGACCAGCGAACAACTAGAAGCACTAGAAATCACAGACAGGACAGGTACCATTCTAGAAATCAAGAGAGTTCTAACCAAGAGAAGTCTAATGCAAAATTTAGAAAGGAGATGTCAGGACATGGAGGTAGAGATTAATTCTTTCACAGAAAAGTTTGCAGTTTTACAAGATTAGGGTCTACCCAGTCCTTTAACAAGTAATGACCGGCTGATGAAACATGTAGATTATGCACACAAATTGAATAAATATGTTGTTGATCAAATTACCTCATCACAAGTACTTTAGGAGTGAAATCACTTCCATCTGGCCAAGTCCTCTATGACAACTTGGAAAATTTATTCTACATTGAGCATGAGGTAAAGCACCTATTTTCCATTCAGCCAAATTTCTACAGGTACACAGAGACTGATGAAACTTTAAGGAAGCTGCAGAGACATAAATTACCATAACATAAATGGTGGGAGGATATGCTAGAAATTTTATAAGCTTATCTTTGGTATCTTTGGTAGAATCAAAATTTTGGGCCATTTACCATGATGCGGTAAATAGAGATGAATGAGCGTCCTACAGGTTGAAAGCATATCAAATCAGAGTGGAAGAACATCCGACAAAGCCGGAATAGCCAGCGCAGAGTATCAGTGGGAGACAACTGTAAACCAACTCACAGGGCCTACCTCCATCACAACTGTCAAAGACAAAGCAACCAGCACGGCACTTTTCCCTGTTATCAAGACTATTTGTCTCTATCGTTTGCAAAAACGATGAGTCATCCCTAGATATTATCTCCGTGAGATATTTTGTATAAATACCTCCCCAATCGAAGTATTTTGGGTTGGTGATGCATTCTTAGACTTTGCTGTAAACATTGAGTTTTTGAATACGAAGCTGTTGGAATCCACTATTATTGGGCTCACTAGATGGAGAATTGAAGCAGAAGACTTGCCACAGGATTCTTGAATCAAGCATCAGAACAATAAGTCTCATATGTCTGTGTTTTACAGTTTTTTCGGTTTCTTGTATCACCCATGTTTCAGAATTTGAATGCTAAAGATAAAGATTAATTCAGAATTTGCTTGAATGCACTCTGCTTTCATCCGTTATCATTCTCTGTTTTTTCTTCAAAATTAGAATAAACAGTGTAACTCTTAATTTCTCATGTTTCCACTTCTTTCATGTTGATTATTTGTTAAGTAATTCTTAAATGCTCTTTAGTAGTAATCATCCATTTTCTCTCTTTAAATAGGTTGAAAGATTCTTAACTGCCTTTCACCTAATTTGAACCCATTCCATCTGTTTCATCTCTTTACTTGTTCCCTGCTTGACTACCTTGCCTTGTGGAACCATCCTCTGTCAAGAAATTAAATCCAGAAAACCATTCTCGTTGACTCCATTAGCCCAATTGATTGAACCTCAGTCTTTCACCTTTGCTCTGTTGAAACTCACCATCCAAAAATCAAACAAAACCCCTGAACCTCATAACTAGCCTAATACCTTTCAAAACAAAGTTAAATCATAAAGAGGGAGCCCTCTCTAGATACAGATTGGCTAGATTATGTATTTAAAAGATTGGTTAGTGGTTACCTCGGCCTCCTTTCCTTTTCTTACAACTTTAGGGAAAACCTGAGTGATAACAGGGTCTACTTATTTAGGTAGATCTTCTAACACCACTTTCAGGTGTTTGAAGTGCATATTGTTGTTGTTGTTGTTGTTGTTGTGTCTTCTGATCATTATGATTTTCAGGCACCTTTACTTTTTATGTGATCTCATCAAGCACTCTGTATTCTTTATTTTCCTTTTCCTATTTATTTTCTTGCATTTGATCCTTATACAAGACCCTTTCATTGAATATGACATCTCTGCTCCTAATGATTTTGTGATTTTCATAATCATATAATCTATAACAAAAATCATTAACACCGTATCCAATAAAAGTACATTTCTTTTATTTTTCCTCAAGATTTGTTCTATTTTATTTATTAATGTGGATAAAGGCTTCACAACCAAAAGCCTTTAAAAATGAGTAGTTTACCTTTTTACCTATCCATTCTTCCTCTATAATACCATCATCCAAGGAATTTGAAGGCACTATATTATTAGATAAACAACAGTATCTATAACATATGCCCAAAATTGTAAGGGAAATCTTGCATGCAATCTCACGCTCCATGATTGTCTTGTTCATTTTTTTCTGACACACCATTGTCATGTGGCATTCTTGGCACTGTATTCTCTGCAAATTCCATGTTTTTAATAGTAGTTATCAAACTCTTTGCCACAATATTCACCTCCATTGTTTAATCTACAACACTTCAACTTCTTTTTTGTCTCATTCTCAACCAAAGATTTCCATTTATTTACAGTATCAAATACATCAGATTAATCATGAATACAACAAATCCAAATTTTTCTAGTTTCATTATCAATAAAAGTAACATAACAGCGAGATCCAATAAGAGATTATACCTGAGATGGTCCCTGTACATTTTTATGCACAAGCTCTAATTTTCTCTCTTCTTTTCCTTCCCAACTCTAATAAATCTACCTCTCTTTTGTTTTCCGTAAACACAATTCTCACTGAAATCCAAATCAACATGCTTCAAACCTAGCAACATATTTCTTGAGTAAGAATCTACATTCCTTTCTCACTCATGTGCCCAAGCCTATGGCTCCACAATGTCATATCTGCTCACATGGAGGTGAAATCATTAACGAAATTGGAAATATCATTGCATAAATACAACATACCAACATTTTCTCCTTTTGCTATTACCAAGGCTCCTTTAGTGACCTTATAGGCTTTGTCTATGAATGTAGTTACATAACCTTCTCCCCGGTTGAAATTAGATTTTTCTTTAGATCTGGAACATACCTTACCTCCTTCAATAGCCATTGGCTTCCATTCTGTTGCTTTATAAAAACCTTACCGAATCCAATGATTTTACAGGGTTTATCATCACCCAAACGAACGTGTCCAAAATATCCTTGAACATATTCATGAAAATGTTCACTATAAGGTGTGGCATGGAATAAGGCCCCTAAATATACCACCCAGGCATCAATAATATTCTCTAATGAAATAATCAAATCATCATGCAACAAATCACCTGTCACATTCGCTTCATGATTGTTCTCTTGTTGTCCATCACTTTCTTTTCCTTTCCAAAATTTGCAGTCTTTCTTCAGGTGTCCTTTCTCCCAGCATTTACAACACACTATCCCTAATTTTCATTTGGATCTGCCTTTTCTTGACTTACTGTGATTTCCTGGGTTCCTTCCTCTTTCCACTTTTGTACACCTAGTCTCTCCAGTCAAAGCATTACAAGATGTCTCACCTGAGATTTTCCGTCACATTTCCTCGCTAAGGATAGCACCAAAAACATCATCAAGATTTAAAGTACTAGATCCAGAGACAAACTTATTAATACCCATAACTAAGCCATTCCAACTTTCTGGCAATGAGCATAGAAACAACAAATACCTAACTGCATCATCAAAATTTACCCCTACAGAACTTAACTGACGGGTAACTATGTTAAATTCATTTAAATGATCTGCAACATATCCACCTTCTGACATCTTCATATTAAATAGACACTTCATAAGAAATATTTTATTTAGTGTCCTGGGTTTTTCATATAGTTTTTACAATGCCTATTAAGAAATCTAGGGCATAGAGATTAAGTGATTTCTCTTCTATTAGTGTTATCTAGGAGTCTTCATGTTTTGGACTTCTACACAGGGCACTGATCATCCATCACTTGCATCCATGAGTTAGCCATGTCATCATCGAAATGTGATCCATCAATCCATATATGGCCTTCCATCATGCCATTCCACTTTCTTCATGCCATGTTTACTTAAGGATCTTTCATCCTTTTGCATGTGCATCAATGGTGGAAGATATCCATAAATCTTCCCTCGGCAGCCCTGTTGGAAATACTAAGTGGGGGGGTGAATCAATATTTCTTAGCAATTAGCACTTTTAAATTTTTTTAGAGAATTAGTTAATATTCGGTTATTATTAATGTTTATGCAGTAATAACATTAAAAATAACACAGTAGACACAAGAATTTTAGTTGGAAAACCCCCTCAGTGTCAAAAACCACCGAATGCTTTTATAATAAATTATTTAATCTTCAGCCCCAACTGAAATGAAAGCAACAACTTCCTATAATTATAGAAAATAATTCATCTCATGCTCCCACTGGAAGGACGCCCCAACGCCCTGGTTTCTTCAGTAATCAACTAAATGGATGCCCCAACACCCTAGCGAGCCACAACATGCCCTAGCACCACACTACCACCTTGAAGTGTTCATAGGCCCCAACCTATAGGTGACTTCATACACCTACCTAGCACCTCCCTGCCACCCTATAATCACTGAAATAAGACAAGACTGTGGATTCCCAAACCAGGGACAACAATCCATGATACAATAAGATGTACAATGGTTTTTGTGAACTTGACCAAATACCCAATCACACTATGACTTGCAACCCAACCATAAAATCATCCCAAAAGAGACTCCTATACCTCCCAATAATGCCTTTTCGACAATAGGAAAATTGACTCTTTTACAATAATTACTCTTCCAATGATGACACTTTTACAAATGACTCTTTTAAAACTTTACAAAAATGACTCTTGGCCTTGACACTTCTTCACAATATACAAATGGTTTTCATGTCTTCAAAGGATGTCCCATTGCAATGCTTCCTTTGATTTGATATGTCTGCTCTTGAATTCCTGCTTGAAGTTTTACTTGAATCTTCTCCTACCTGCATGCAAAATTTGTCCTAATAAACCAATCCCAAAACAAAACAAAATACCCTTCAACTTACCTCTACCTGCAAAACACATGTAAGTGCATAATAATGAATAAATACAAATTAAAATTACAATGCATACCTGAAGTGTGATTGTCACTTTTGTTGTTGACTTGTTGCAGCAGTAGAAAAAGGCTCCCACTCTTGATATAGGTTGAGACTCTATGCAAAACTATATCCAAAATTCACCTAAAGATATATACAATAGAAATTGATTACAGATCCTAGACATGTGATGAACCAAGTTCTAAGTACAACAACAGAGACCATTCTATCAACTATGACAAGACAAGTACCATGAACTTAAAACATCATATAAATTTGGTATACTTGGTGTAGCATCAATAATATGTAGCATCAAATGTGTACTATCAAGAATAGGACATCCAAAATGTGGTATCAAAACTAACTGTGACATATAGAGACATAGAGATATAATCGAAACCTTGTATATACTTACATTGTCCTGCAAAAACATATGTCAGAGATGATACTCATATTTCAAATGTAAACACTAATCATACATGCCTTTCTGTAGGATACTTAACCTTGATTGTTGATGTGTGGTCCTTATTGCAGTGATCCTTGAATGCATGTTTTTTCTTGCCTTCTAGGAGCTCGATATTGAATCTGTCTTAACTATGTAATTTCTAATCTCTAGGGTCTAAACTTTTGTCCTATGGTAGCCCTCTAAGTCCCCTTCCCAACCCCATAGGTCTGATCAAGATTAGATTCTTCAAGGAAGAGTTATGCCCAATCTCCCATGATGACCTTATTATAAACTGGTTTAGCAGAGCGAACTTGTATGAAGTGCCACATGTCATTGTTGAGACCTTCAGTCTTGAAAAAGCTACTCAACAAACTACATAGTCCTATTTATGTGAATATTTACAAAATTTGAATCCAATGCTCAAAGATAAAGTTATGGAAATTTTCCCAACGTCACGTGTTTGACATGGAATTCGAGAGCCTACAAAAATCCTAACTTCCTCAGATCATATCTCTGAAAATATAGCGAACCAAGATCTGAAATTCAGTCACAACCTTCATAAATATTTCAGTTCAAATTGGTTTTAATTTCAACATCTAAAGTTTCGCCAAAAAAAAAAATATTGTGAAAATTCCACGATGACCTGTTTGAAGCCATAAAATCCCTACTAGAAGAGGATATGAGGATCACTATTTATATGAATGTCTTGAGTTGAGAGGGTCCTCAACAAGTGAACATTGGAGGGATTTTAAGAGAAAAAAAAATATTAATTATTGACTATTAAATGACCACAACCAATTATGAGTGCCATGCCACAACCCCATAGGGTTTTAGCCCACTAACTGGGGTTACTAACTTCAAAAGCAAATAAGTCCCAAACCGTGAAGAACTGAGAGGCGTACCATATATCAACGAAAACATCTCAATGAATAGAATCCATCAAGAAGATATTTGACGCAAATAATATGAGTTGTCCAGTCAAAATTCCCTTGCAAGATCGGGGTAGCCCCTGGTGCTACTTGGGTTGACATCAATGACAACCATTGATCAACAATCTCCCCCTTTGGAATTGATGGCAAAACAAGTAATCCCCTTGCGATCATGACACCTCTTCCTACTGCCTTCTCTCCCCCTTTGTCATCAATGGAAAAGGGTAACTCCCCTTGACAAACAGCCATCCTGCGGACCTGTACACACCACCACTCCCCCTTTCTATTCATGTAGATAAGAGAAAGAGTCTAATGAAAACTTGGGAGAATCCCAAGCTTTTGGCAAAAATTATCAAATGCTTCAGGAGCTAATGGTTTGGAAAATATGTCAGCAATTTGTTCCTTTGTGCCAACATATTCAAGCTTGATATTCTTTTCGAAGACCGTCTCTCTAACGAAATGATATTTAATCGGAATGTGTTTCATTTTGAAATGCATCACAGGATTCTTGGCCATACTAATGGCACTAGTGTTATCGTAAAATATGGGAATAGGCTCATCAAACTTGACTTGAAGATCTTGCAATTTTTGCTTCATCTAGAGAACTTGTGTACAACAAGTTTTTGTCACGATATATTCTGCTTCTCCTGTGGATAACGAGATTGAAGACTATTTTTTACTTAACTATGAAACAAGACAACCACCTAGCTAGAATGTTGCTCCACTGGTACTCTTACAATCATCAACACTTCCTGCCCAATCCGCATCTGTATAAGCTTGGATAACCAGATCATTTCCTTTGGGATACCATAGACCATATTCCATTGTGCCCTTAAGATATCAAAGAATTCTTTTGATGACAATAATATGATATTCTTTTGGTGCTGCTTGGAATCTTGCTACTTGTCCAACTGCTTGCATCACATCAAGCTTGGAGGTTGTCACATATAGGAAACTACCAATCATGGATCTATACAACCTTTGGTCCACATCCTTTGACGAGTCTTCTAAGCTTAACTTGCAACCTGTTATCATGGGGTAAGGACTAGCTTGCACTCTTCCATCTGGAATTTATTGAGCATTTCCTTGATGTACTTTATTTGATATATGAATATTGCTTTATCCTGCTAAGAAATTTGAAGCCCCAAAAAATATTTCATTTTGCCAATCATAAACATTTCAAACTCACTTTGCATTTTTGTGGCAAAGTCTTTACTTAATCTGTCATCACTGCTTCCAAAGATTATATCATCCACATATACTTCGATAAGTGTTAGGTTATCTTGATCCACTTTCACATAAATATTGATGTCAGCGCTTCCTTTCTAAAATCCTTGTTGATGTAGATATCCATTAAGATGATCATACCAAGTCCTAAGAGCTTGGTCGAGACCAAATAGAACCTTCTTTAATCTGTAGATGTAGTCTTCTTTGTCAGAGAGCAGAAAACCTTCGGTTGTTCAATGTAAACTTCTTCCTCCAATTCACCATTTAGAAAAGCTAACTTAACATCCATTTGGTAGACCTTGATTTTTATCGAGAAAGCATAAGCGAGAAACATCTTGATAGCTTCCATTCTGGTAACAGGGGCAAATATTTCTTCAAAATTGATTCCTTCAACCTATGCATATCCTTTGCAAACTAGTATTGCCTTGTTCCTCGTAACATGTAACCCTTCAATTGTTTTGCTCCCCTTGAACCTGTAATGAAATTGCCATCTTGTATAAACTACCTTCCTGTCAATCGTAGACTTGTGCCATACACTGCTGCATAGACACCTCCTCTACAAACATTAAGGAGTCAACAAGCCATATTGTTCAAAATAGTGAGTCACCTAACGGGCCATCTTGACTTAAGTCATTATCAGAAGCAACTGTTAATTCCTCGTGACTTTTTGTTTTTACAAATCCTGAAAGCATAACTGCTAAAACCTTCTTATCTGCTTTGTCTTCTTATACCTGTTTCCATTTCCAGACCTTCTTATTCCTGCAATCTTGAGCCATGTGCCCATAGTTATGACACTTGAAGCATTCAATGTTGTCCATAGGTGATTCCATCTGATATCTACAACCACGAGTGCTATGGCTATAGTTTTGGCATTTGAAAAATTCAATGTTTGGCCCATCTAGCACGTATTCTCTTATGACAAAATCATCGTGGAACATGTCTCGTGATCCTGCAAACTTGCTTCTAGGGTTTTGAAAATAATGATTGTTCATGTCAAAAACTTCAAAATCCCTAGCCATATGTCCATAGTTAGCACATAAAAAGCAATAACCATTAAATAAATGTGCGTACCTGAATGGTTCATTCAGATGCGATGGTCCTTGATAGTTGTACCAGTCAATAACTTTACAATCCTTGGCCATATGTTCATAGTTAGTGCATGAAAAACAATAACCATTAAATAAACGAACATACCTAGAATATTTTTCATTCTTCTTTGGAGGTGGTGTTGTATTTTGTTGTGGTCCTTTGTTCTTGATTTCTTTGGTCTTGTTCTTTGGAGTTGCAACATTCTTATTTCGCTTTTCACTTTGATCAACTTCCTTTCTTAGAATCATCCTACGAAGATGTTGAACTTGTACCTTCATCAACTGGAGCTTTACCATCTTTAATTGCCTTCATTTTTGCTTCTTTATCTCTCTTATCTTGTAAGTGTTCTTTTTGCGATCCATTGAGTTTTGATCTCATCATGGGTTGCATCAAGCTCTTCTTTCTTTTGAGCAAGATCTTCTTGAAACCATCTTTTCAAGATCTCCCTTCGTTTTTCTACGTTCTCAACATGTAGCTTGAGAAGAGTGGTCTTCTCTACCTCTCCGTGGAGAACATATATCTATTTCTTTTGCTTCTCATTTTCAATCCTGATCATTCTTATTTCTACTAAGATGTTTCTAATTCCTTTTTCTTTTGGTCAATAGCAGATATGTATCTTTGATCCGATTCCTTCCTTTCAATTTCTGCTTCCTGTATTTGTTGTGTGATCTTGCTAATCTCTGCAAACGTTGTGTCGAGTTATTGTTGCTTTAGTTGGACTTCTCTCTTGAGGTCTCATGTCGTTGTATTTTTTATTTCTTCCAATGGAGTTCTAAGACTACTAATCATCTTCTCAGAGTTTTCATTTTCTTTGATGAGTCCTTTTGTTGTCTTCAATTCTTCTTCCAAAAGTCTTGTCTTTTCCTTTTGACTTTAGAGTTCCTTTATCACCTTGATCACTTGATTTTGAGACTTTGTGTTACTCATTTCTCCCATTTCTTTATCACAATCAAAAGGATCCGAATTTTCAATAACATCTTGACCTAATTTCTTTGTTGAATAGAGATTATGAAGCTTTTCCCAAAGAGCTTTAGTTGTTGAACATTGACCAACTTTTGTTTTCACGGAATTTGGAAAAACATTCAAAATTAAATTCATGGCCTTTGAATTGTACCTTTTAGCTTTGTCAGTAGATGTGCCTCCAAAAACAATTGATTCCCATACTCCATGCTCTGAAAATCGACTTCCAGCGGTTACGTTGTCATTGAAGGAATCAAGCTCCCATACCAATTATTGGAAATACTGAGAGGGGGGGTGAATCAGTATTCCTTAGAAATTAGCACTTTAAAATATTTTCAGAGCATTAGTTATTATTCAATTATTATTAATGTTTATGCAGTAATAATAGTAAACAAAAGAACACAATAGGCACAAGAATTTTAGGTGGAAAACCCCCTACGAGTCAAAAACCACCGAAAGATTTTCTAATAAATTCTTTAATCTTCAGCGCCAACTGAAATGAAAGCAACAACTTCCTAGAATTCTAGAAAATCATTCTTCTCCAACTCCCACTGGAAGGATGCCCCAACAACCTGGTTTCTTCAGTAATCAACTGAATGGATTCCCCAACACCCTGGAGAGCCACAACTCGCGCTAGCACCACCCTACCACCCTGAAGTGTTCACAAGCCCCAACCTGTAAGCGACTTCATACACCTACCTAGCACCTCCTTGCCACCCTATAATGACTGAAGTAAGACAAGACTGTGGATTCCCAAACTAGGGACAATAATCCATGATTCAATAAGATGTACAATGATTTTCGTGTACTTGACCAAATACCCAATCACACTATGACCTGCAACCCAACCATGACATCATCCCAATAGAGACTCCTATACCTTCCAATAATGCCTTGTCGAAAGATTGATTCTTTTACAATAATGACTCTTCCAATGATGACATTTTTTACAAATGACTCTTTTACAACTTTACATTGATGACTCTTGGCCTTGACACTTCTTCACAATATACGGATGGATCTATTGTCTTCAAAGGATGTCCCGTTGCAATGCTTCCTTTGATTTGATATGTCTGCTCTTGAATTCTTGCTTGAAGTTGTAGTTGAATCTTCTTCTACCTGCATGAAAAATTTCCCCGGCAAAACCAATCCCAAAACAAAACAAAATACCTTTCAACTTACCTCTGCCTACCAAACACATGTAAGTGCATAATAATGAATAAATACAAACTAAAATTACAATGTGTACCTTAAGTGTGCTTGTCACTTTTGTTGTTGACTTGTTGCAACAGTAGACAAAGATTCTCACTCTTGATATAGGTCTGGACTCTATGCAAGACTATATCCAAAATTGACCTAAAGATATATACAATAGAAACTGATGACAAGCCCTAGATTTGTGATGAACCAAGTTCTAAGTACAAAAATAGATACCATTCTATCAACTATGAAAAGACAAGTAACATGAACTTACAACATCATATAGATTTAGCATTCTTGGTGTAGAATCAAGAATATGTAGCACCAAATGTGTAGTATCAAGAATAGGACATCCGAAATGTGGTATCAAAACTAACTGTGACATATAGAGACATAGAGATATAATCAAGACCTTGTATATACTTACGTTGTCCTACAAAAGCATATGTCAGAGATGATACTCATATTTCAAATGTAAACACTAATCATACATACCTTGATGTAGGAGACTTACCCTTGACTGTTGATTTGTGGTCCTTGCTACAGTGATCCTTGAATGCATGCTTTTTCTTCCCTTCTAGGAGCTCGATATTGAATATGTTGTATCTATGTAATTTCGGATCTCCAGGGTCTGAAATTTTGTCTTGTGGTCGCACTCTGAGTCTTCTTTCGAACCCCATAAGTCTGATCAATATTGGATTCTTCAAGAGATAGTTATGCCCGATCTCCTACAATGACTTGATTATAGATTGGTTCAATAGAGTGAACTTGTACAAAGTGTCACGTGTCACTGTCGCGACCTTCGGCCCTGAAAACGCTACTCAACAAACTATAGTCCGTCATATTTTTGTGACCATTTACGAAATTTGAATCCAATGCTCAGAGAGAAAGTTATGACGATTTTCCCAACATCACCTGTTTGACATGGAATTCAGGAGCCTGCAAAGACCCTAACTTCCTCAAATCTTATCTCTGAAAATATAGTGAACCAAGATCTGAAATTTGGTCACAAGGTTCATCAAGATTGCAGCTCAATTGGGTTTTAATTTTAGTGCCTGAAGCATCGCTGAAAAAAATTATGACAAAAATTCCACGATGACCTGTTTGAAGCCACAAAATCCCTACTAGAGGAGGGTATGAGAGTCACTATTTATATGAATGTCTTGAGTTGAGAGGGTCCTCAACAAGTGAACATTGGAGGGATTTTAGGAGAAGAAAAAAAATTATTAATTATTGACACTTCAATTACCACAACCAATTATGAGTTTCATGCTAGAACCCCATAGTGTTTTAGCCCACTAACTAGGGTTACTAACTTCAAACGCAAATAACTCGCAAACCGTGAATAACTGGGAGGCGTACTATATATCAACGGAAACATCTAGATGAGTAGAATCCATTGAGAAGATATTTGACACCAAATAATATGATTTGTAAAGTCAAAATGCCCTTGCAATATCGGCGTAGCCCTTGGTGCTGCTTGGGTTGACATCAATGACAACCATTGATCAACAAGCCCTACATAAACCCATTCAGATATTTGTTCAAAAATAAAGGAATGAATATTAAAATCAACAATACCTTTGTGATGGTATTTCATCATGACATGTTCTAGTCTGCATCGGCATCCTGCATACATATCAACACATCTCCCAAAGATATATTGTCAAGGGTCTCTTTCTTTTTTAGACCCCAGCAGAGTCTTCATATATTTCATGGAGATATCCTAGTCAAATCTTCTTGGTATTTTAGATGTCGATTTCCTTTACCGTGGTTTAATATTCCACGGTCTCTTCCTTCCTGTCTTCACACATTTCATTCCCATGAGCTTTAAATCGGAGAACTATAGCTCTAAGGGCTTAACCACTACTATAAATATTTCACGCCCCTAGTCGTAACTCACAAACAAAACCAAGCATTGGAACTTTACTTTAGCCCTTGGCTCTTTATCAATGGTGAGCCTTTCAAATATTCTAGGGTCAATCCTCTGAGATTACGTGTCTCATGAGGACCCACCATGCCACTTGTTCCCTTATCATCGGTCTTCTGCACCAACTATGTGCCACTTGTACTCCAACGTTGTCCCAACGCCTTGCCAGATCGGTGAGAAAACCTTGTTCTCTCTTTGAAACTTATAGGAAACCTAGACTTCCAGGGTCTGGGATGATGTGTTTGTATGGGACCACTTCCACACACATGGACCAATCACAAAACAATCAAGGTGAGTTTTCTTTCCATTTGTAATCCTCCATGTCCCAAAACTTTTTTCTTGAGTGCCCTCTCAATATTCAGGGGTTACCCTTCCAGGGTTACATGTCATGTCAGCGTGTATGCCACCTCTACAATGGTTCCATGTTTCACTTGTTGAATGGTGCCACATGTCACTAATTTTTAGCCCACTTGGGTACCTGAAAATTCCAAATCTGCATGCCACGTGCCACACCCTCACTGGTGCCACATCATGTTGACATCATCATGCCATTTTGTCTCCATCGTGGCTCAACGTCACACCATGCATCCAATGAGATCATGCCATATGTCTTCATCTAATTTTTCCATGTGGCCAAGTACCATGTCATCATACAATAGCGAGGGAGTCTGAGGCCTTTACTTTTCCATGATTTTTTTTATTAAATTTAGAGACCTAGACGTGAATCTATGTGACAACTAATGTTAATATTTTTGTTTCCTCGAGACCGACTCCCCGGAGAAAAGCATTGAGTTGTCCTTTAATTCTTTTAGGGAAGAAATTTTGGGGTGATGTGGTTGTAGGGTCCTTCATTGCATGATAACCATTGGTCCACTTCTTTGCCACTATGAAATGTTTCATGGACATGTTGTCTTGGCTCCCTGTCCTAGAGACTTTAAGTCATGCATGCTCTTGGAACTCCTGAGGAAAAAATATGGGGTGAGTTGTCCAGTGGGGCCCCCTGCGTTAAAAAAAGTTTCCAATCAATCCTTCTTTGTTTCTTAGTCACTTTGCCACATCCTCCCGACTCCCTATCCCCGGATGTTTAAACCTCCACTTCCTTTGGGTCTTTCGGGGTCAGACCTTCCAAAGTGAAGTGTCCTAGTGGGCTCCTCCACACACCAATCATTGGTCCATTTCTTTATTCTTAGATGCCATGTTCACCCGGATCCCCTATCCCCAAGACATTTGGCCTTTTTCTCCCTTTGAAACTTATGGATTTTATTCCGTTAGGATTACGTGGACACTATAGGGACCACCACTATCTCTCTTGAGATTTTTATTGGTCAATGTGATCCTCGTGTGTGCCTACTTGGTTTCCACATGTACACTGACTGTGTTGTGGGTCCCCATGGCCCTCACCGAATTTGACTTTCACCCTCAAAACTTTGACCAATAATAAATTTCGATCGAGGAGGCCTTTTTCTAAATTACATAGACCGTCGGAAATCTCTTTTTGAGTTCTATCATTTGAGAAATTTCCAAGTGGATTTGAGATTATTTGCTATACTTAAAATGTATCCCATGTCTCTCCACCCATATTTTCCTTTTCCATCAATGACAACTTATATCTAATATATGGGGATAAGATACTTGTTTAACCAACCAAAGTTAAATTCAAGACAAGCCAGATGGTTGGCTTTGATCAGCAAGTTTGAATTTGAGATCAAGAAAATTAAAGGCAAGGAGAACAAGGTGGAAGATGCACTTAGTAAAAATCTGTGAGTGGCTCACTTGAAAACCATTAGCACTTGTGAATTTGACATCAAAGAAAGGATCATAGAGGCATTACTTCATGATGAGCATTACTAGCATGTGAAGGATTTCTACAATAGGAGTTGGAAGGTCCATTGAGTAAGAATTATACACTCACTGATGATGGAATGTTGAAGTTAAAATATAGATGGTATGTTACTTGTATGTGTGACTTGAATAAGCTCATCTTAGATGATTTTAACAAAACACCTTGTTTAGGTCATCCTAGTTATCAAAAACTTATAATAACCATGAAGAAAATGAATTATTGGTAGCGCATGAAAAAGGAAGTTGTTGAATACATTTCTAGGTGCTCAAAATGTCAACAAGTCAAAGTGGAATGTAGACACCTAGAGGGATTGCTACAACCAATCCCAATTCTTGAGTGGAAGTGGGAAGTTATATCCATGGACTTCATCACTATATTTCCAAGGACATCTAGAAAAAATGATGTTATAATGGTGGTGGTAGACAAGTTGAGCAAGGAAACTCACTTTATAGTTGTCAAGACCACCCACATGGAAATTGACATAGCTCATATCTTCATGAAGGATATATTTAGATTGTATGACATACCCAAGAAAATCATTTCTGATCATGATGCCAAGTTCACGTCAATTTTTTTGAAAGCATTGTTTCCTGGTTTCAGAACCTAGCTAGCCTTTAGTATAGCATATCATCCTCAAACTCGTGGACAAATAAAAAGAGTGAACAGAGTTTTAGAAGACATGTTGAGGATGTATGTCATGCATTAGCCAAATTGGTGGGAAGAGTCCCTACTCTTATTTTAATTTGCATACAAAAATGGGTATCAAGAGTCATGAAGATCAACCAATTTGAGACTTTCTATAGAATAAAATGTAACACCCCCATTAGGAAGGATGATATAGTGAATAGTGTGATTCTTTGACATTATATACTAAATGAAATGCAGTAGGAGATAATTAATATTAGGTATAATTTAAATACATCCCAGGACTGGTAAAAGAGTTATGTAGATTAGCAGAGAATGCATAAGGAATTCCAAGTAGAAGAGCATGTATATCTCTCTAGCATGCCAAGGAAGAGCTCACTAAAAGTGGGGTCTTGTGCTAAGTTGGCACCTAGATTTTGTGGAGCATTTTATATTTTTTAAAGAGTGTGGCCAGTGGATTATAGATTGGCCTTACCACCCATAGTGAAATCACATAATGTTTTTCGTATCTCTTTGCTTAAGAAGTATGCACATGAGACTAATCATATTTTGGATTGGTTTGTGATAGAGGTGAAATCTGAGGGAGAATTCCAGCCAAAACCCTCGTGCATCGAGGAATGGAGACACATCATGCTCTAAAATAAAGTAATAGAGTAGGTAATTGTGAAATGGAATCACTTTGGACCAAATCAAGCCACCTAGGAAATAGGAGATCAAATGTGGGTATCTTACCCATGCTTATTTACTGTCTAACTGAATGTAAGAGTTGTAAATATAAAGATCAATGGTTAATTTTGTGTTTTTTTATAGAACACCAAGGATGGTGTTCTCTTAAGGGGGTTGGGTTTGAAACATCCCTTTTTGTTGCACCTCGTGATTGTAAATATCCTTGTGCAAATATTTTTAGGCAAACTTCATTCGGGGGAAAAGTCAAAGTTGACTGTCATAACGAGGGTAGTTTTAATATTTGTTTAGTTTTTAAACTGAATTATTTGTTCCCCTTTAATCCTAGCATCCCTATAGTATTATTATTGTTTAATCCTATTGAGTTATTAATAAGATTATTCTATAATTAATTTCGAGCCAATAAATATATTAACCTGATTTCAATTAATTTTGTGTCTTAAAGATCAATATTATAATAATAATATTCATGAAATGGTTTAATGAATTATATTTTTGTTTTCTTGATTTCAATTATATATGTATATTATTTAATTACGACTAAACATGTAGAATTGATATAATAATTAAAAAGTATTATTAAATAAAGCATATCCAATATTATTTTCTTATAACATATCATTATAACGTGACCCTTTTATCTTAAACAAACCTAGTATTATTTTACTTTAATTATGTTATTTGAATTAATTAATATATATAAAATATATTATTATAATATATATATATTATATATATTATTAATTAAACTAACCTTAATTTTTATATATATGTTTTTACATAAAATTAAATTTAATTTATATATTAAATTTTAATAATGTATTATATTATGATTATTATTATTTAAAATTTATAATATTATTTATTAGTAAATATTTATATATATATTAATATATATATATATATATATATTAGTAATTAAAACATAAATTAATTTATATATTATTAATAAAATGTATAAAATGATTAAATAAATTATTGATTATTACTATCAAATTAATTATATTATATTATTATATATATATATATATATATTATTATATATATATATATATATATATATAATTAATGTATTTTAAAACTAAACCATGATTAGTTTATATATTATTTTTGTTACCTATATATTTCTGTTACCCTGATTTTACTTTTTCCTTTTAAATAATTATTTTAATATTGATTTAAATAAATATATTATGTTTAAATATATTATTATTGTTACTATTATATAATAATATATATATAGATATATTAATAATAGTTTTTTAGAGACTTAGCGTCATGAATTTATTATATTCGTTTTACCTAATTTAACTAATTTTTGACTTATATAATTATAATTAATAATAATAGAATAATTATATATAATGAATTTATTTTAAATAAATTAATGAATTAAGTTTTAAACTGACCATGAATTTATTTTTTACCTGATTTAACTTATTTCCATAAAAAGAATTATAAATTATTAATAATAATATTATAATATTAACCTAGGTCCTTTAGTCAAAATTAGTCGTTGGAATCTCTGCTCAGACTATTTAACTTGCTAGGCTGGATCTGTTTCTTCAACTTGTCCTGACAATGAACCACACTGGTTGGTTCGAAACGCGTCGACAAATGATTATTTATGTGATTTTGCCGAAAATTCTCTAAACAACAGTAATGTTTTTGGGCCCACATATTTCTGGTTTCCCATGGTTTTTTGCATATAGAATTTATGTAATGGAGCCTTCAAAAGGTTGAAAATAACTATATTATAATGGGTCAAGGGAGGTGAGTGGTGAAGGCTCACTTGGTCGTCTTGGTTGGGCTTTGGCCAAGGAGACTAGTGGAATTTTTTTAACTGGATTTTTCCTTAGAGTTGGGGTTTTCCCATGGTAAACTTATGTTTATGTTTAATGATTGTTTCCAGTGTATGTTTTTCCTCTCAGTAAATATTTATCTCTATGGTAAAATTTCTCACCTTGTATAACCAAAGCACATGAAACAAAAGCACATGCAAAACATATGCAACATACATATCAAATCCACCACCAAATCTAAATAGGTTGTGTTAAAACCAACACTCTATTTAAATGGATCAATTTTATATGTTACTTGTAAGAAAAACATAGATGTAACTATAATTTGGAAGCCTACGGATCTGTTGTGGCAATAGTCAAACACTTAAACCTAGTGATTGTGATGCCTTGCCAAGTGAAGATGTGGTTGTAGTCTTATGACGTCAAAGGACCCAAACTTTTTATGTGGTTATGGAAATGGAAAGGTGAGAGAGGATGGAATCCACAATAGGAACAATGAACAATTAATTTTATATATATATATATATATATATAATAATGGAGTGTAAAATTTTATTATATGTAAATGGGAATGTTGTTGTAATACCTTGTAAGGCATGTGTACCCTAGGAAAATTTCCAATAAAGTCTAGTGTTAGACCTAGGTGATAAGGGGCATGTTAGGTTAATAGATACCTTGGCTATAAAATTTGAGGGGGGTAAGAGCTAGAGTGAGCAAGGTTGATTGACTCAGTTGGTTTGGCCATACTTGGTCAAGGGAAACCCCAATTCAAGGTTTAAGGGGGAATTTTCAAGTAAACTTGACTCAAGCAAAGAGTCAAAGTTGATTGGCTCAATAGTAGTGGTTTCAGGTCCATGGATTTGTCCCTGCAGAATTCATGTAATGGATCCTTTAAAAGGCTTGGATGAACTCTATTGTAATGGACCAAGGGACGTGAGTAGTGAAGGCTCACTTGGTTAGCTTGGCTAGGTTTTGGCCAAGACAACTAATAGAATTTCTTTAGTTTGGTTTTCCCCTGGAGTTTGGGTTTTCCCAAAGTAAACTTGTGTTTATTTTTTACACTTGTCACTAGTGTAATCTTTTCCCCTTAGTAAATCTATTACTCTTAGGTAAATTTGTACAAATTTTGGGACATGGGTAAAATTCAAGTGAAAATGAATGTATGGTTCGCTGAAGGGGAGGGACACAGATCAAAAAATCTAAAGGGAAGGTTGCATGTATTTTTGGTATTGTTGGGGAAGTGTTGTGAGTAGACCACACCTATCACATTTAATTCCCTCACCTATCACCCTAACCAAAGTTTTGCTTATGCTGACAGACATTGAAGTTTTGGAGTGGCCAATGAGGCTAGAGGACAATTCCCATCTTGTTCCCTCCTCGGGAATCGAGGAGAGAATGGATGTCTTGAGATGAGAAAAAGAGAGAATGGAACAAACAAGGGAAACACGCAAGAGAACAAGAGAAAATAGATAATGGATCGTGCATATGTGAACAGAAGATGCAGGGAAGCTCACACAGTGGACTCAGATGAAGAAGAATGTCTAGAGAGGAGAAAGAGTTGGAAATAGTGAATAAGACAAAACTAGACTAAAATATACCTAAGTTAGTGCTCTGTGATTGGGAAGTATTCCTTGTGACTAGGTTGAATACCTTAGATTATATGTCTAAGCCTGATTGGCCAGTAGGAGGCTTAGTGGAGAATTAAGCCACTTAGTGCTTGTTGATTAAGTTGATAAACCATTAAGTTCTTACTAAATAATATGAGAAGCCAATTAGTGCTTGTTGAATGGGCTGATAAACAACTTGACAAGGTAAGCTAAGCAATTATGGTGTTTTCTAGAAGAGTTAATAAACAACATGAATACTGGGCTATAGGCTCTTGCAGTGCTCGACTTGAAAACACAGTAGATAAAACAAACACCTATATAGTGGATTCAGTCACCTAGAACTAAGCAATACCCCAATTGGGCCTTCAGTGAATCCTTGTGATTCATCTAAGAGAGTAAAAGAGTCATTGGTGTGCTTACTACAAGAGATAAATTGATAAAACACCTAGAAAGTGGACTCTTTCTCATGATTTTTTAACCAAGCCTCGATGTGAATTATCCCTTGAGTAAGAATCCCCTCAAGCTCTGAATCCAACTCAAGGGTGGTCAGTTTCAAGAGATATTATGATGTATTTGGCCTATGGTTGGCTAGAGATTTGAAGTCCCTCCTTCAATTTATATCAATGTGGAAAAAGTCGAAGTCAGTATTAAATCGGCAAGGGTCCAGAAATTGAAAAAATCGTTAAAGATGGGAGGTTTTTGAAAAAGTTGGAAAATTAAAAAAAAAAATACAAAAATAGTAATTAAAAAAAAAAAACTAAAGTCGTTAAAGAAACTACCTCACTCACGATTTTTTAGAAAAACTCCCGATTTTATCTCGACTTTTTCGATAAAATCCTGATCTTTTCAAACAAACAAAAAATAGTCGTTAAAGAAACTACCTCACCACAATTTTTTGGAAAAACTCCCAAATTTTTTGATAAAATCATGATTTTTTCGTTCTCCAAGAAGTCTCCAAAAAATTGGCCGATAAAATTGGCTAGCTCAAAAAATCAAACTTTGCCGATTTATCATGATTTTATCATGGACTTTGTTGATTTTATCAAAAAATCGCCTAGTATAATGTTGTACATGTTTGGATTGAAGCTTATAATAGCCTTTTTTCTGAATGAATGCTACAATGATTATGCATATTGATGGTTCCCATCAATAGGTATATTTTGAGGTCTATTGTGTTATCCTCGAACCCTTAAAACTCTCATTTTCTCACATTAATTCACATTTTTAGTCATAATATGCTTAATAAGAAGACTAAATGGTGATTTTCGTATTGCATGGCCTAATGTGATTAATATGCATGAAAAAACAAAACATTTTTGGAGATATTTACTATGCGAGGGCTTGGTGGAGACATCCAGAGAGAATATAGGGGGCTTTTCCACTGTATTAACTCTCCAACTCTGCTTGAGACCAAATATTCCTCACCAACAGCTCAATCACTAGCAGTCGAGGAACTCAAGTGCATGAAAAGGTCCAAGGGAACTAGATCCACCAATCTTGAGATTTTGGAGGGAATCACTCCTCCTTTCAAGAGAGCTACCCTCAACTACTTAAACAAGCCTAAAGTATCATTACGATTTTAATTTTTGTGGAAGATAGGATTATCTACTAAGAACCTCATGCTTGATACTATCATTTTCATCTTTCATATGATGTATGACTCTTATTTTCTGTCAATGAGAAGTTTATTCTTGTCCTGCATCAAAGTTAGTTTTGGAGGGTTGAAACCCTTGGGTTTGGGCCCAACCCAGGGGCTTTAGTCCCTCTCTTGTATTTGTTCCTTGTTCTTGTTCAAGGCATTGCAATTATTTTCTTGTTTAAATAGGAATTACATCACAAAACTGGTAGTTGCAGGTTTGCCTATCACCTCTCTTGTGGAAGAGTGGTTGGAAGATCTACAACATCAACCCAAAAACATGTGTTTATGATTTCCTGGAATTTGTTAATTGTTGGATTGTAATCCTTCTGCATGCTTGGTTTCTACAACTTATAAGTTAGTAGCATTGATTTGGAAATTAGAGTTGTGTTGTAGGGTAGAGTAGATTTTAACAAAATCCAACTCAGCATTTCCATGTTAATTTATTTTGCTGTAAAAATGATCATCTGATGCATGTGATTGATTAGTCTACAGGGATTGTTGTTGAATTTCAGGGGTGGGAACACTCTTCCACATCCACCTAGACCATTCCATATCTCCCCTGGACACTTCACATTGGTTCCAAACTCTGCCAACGAGATCACTCTTCCAGGGAAAAAGGACACCGTGGGCCTAAAATTTGGTGCAAGATAGGTCTTTGTGGGGTACTAAGCTTGGATAAGGGGCTCCCACATACTTCATTCACCTTCATCCACCTTCCTTTCCCTTCAAGATACCATTCTTTTCCTCAAAAACCTCTCAGACCCCTCCTATAGAAAAACAGGGCCCCCTGTAGAACTTCCTGTAGCAGTCCTGTAGCATTGCTTACTTTAGCGATATTCGCTCCAGACTTTGACACTTGCATTTTGATGTTAAATAATGGTCCCCACACTTTGAATTCATGATTAAGGAGGACTCTGAGACCACTCCAACCCCATCCTTTCCTCACTGCAAGCATAAGGTAGCAAGTAGAATTAAGCTTAGCGTTTTTTCATAATTGTGTTGAAGATTGAATTCCTCACTTTGAAGCAAGTTGCAAATAGATAAATGATTTATGTAAGTAGGCTATTTATTTGATTAAGTGCACAAATAGAGTAACATGCTTTGTTTCTGTAACTAGACTATCCTCTTTCTTCATGCAATTTCAATTAGCATTTACATTTAATGAATGGCATTTTCATTTTTGTAGTTAGAATCATGTTCATCTCCTTGAAATAATGATATGCTTTCATAAGAAATAATCTTTGTTGTTAGTTGAAGGAGTGTTCTCTGAATACCTTGATATGATCTAATGACTGAGGGTGACATGAGTAACCTAACTTGTTGTGAATATAGCACTGTCACCTCTAAGAGTATGAAACCTGTGTTGACAATTTAAGTTGAGAAGCATTGAGAGTTGCAACATCCTTGGTGCAATACCAGAGCTCATCACTTTTTGGCATCATTGTCAGGGAGGTGTTCAAGTAGGTGTTGTTTCTACGTGGGAGTTACTTGTTTTTTTTCTTTGCATCAATCTTATTGATTTGAAAGCTTCAAAAAAAAAGAGAAAAAGAATTCAAAAAAAATAGAGCTAATTCTTTCATGCCTTGTAGGAGTAGGGATAGTCAAGGGAAATTCTTACCCAAAACCCCACCCCTTCAAGCAGTCAACCATCTTTGGTGACTATGAAATTCCCTCTCTGACTACAGGGGAGTTAGAATACCCTCTAGGAAAGCAACCTGAAATTTTTGAGGAACCCATAAGGGAAGAAGAACCTATATCACCTACCCAAACCATGGCTGAAAACAGGAAATATGAGTTTTTCCCTATCATAGAAACCAATGGGGAGGCTAGAATGAAGAATATAATCTATGCTTCCCTTCCACATTTCCATGGCCTAACCTCTAAGGATCTTGACACCTTCATGTTTGTATTTTTTTGTTTATAGGACCTATGACTATGTCTCGAATGAGAAGAAGTTGAAGTTGTTTCCATCTACCCTCAAAGATGTAGTCTTACACTGGTTAATGAGTTTACCTAGAGGCAGCATCACTAACTGGGCCCAAATGCATGAAGCCTTTAATGACAAGTACAGGGATTACTGTAGGTCCAAATAAACAAAGGAGGAAATCTTTAGGATGACCCTAGGACCATATGAATCCATAGAGGACTATGACGAAAGATTCCAACTCAATTATAGGAGGGATAATTGTACCCTTGACACTAAATCACTCAAGCTAGTTCTTCTTTAAGGGATCAGGGTGGATGTAATGGAAATCCTCATCAGTTCTTTAGAGGAGACATCTCCCAATTTCCTTATGCTAACATCAAAACAATATTCAAGAATCACTTTATGGCTGCTAAGAAAAAGGGTAGGTCTAGCCAAGGCTTGGCTAGTTCATCTCCCTCTACATTAGCCCTCAAACATGAGATAGAAAGTGTGTTGGAGGATTTTAAGAGTGAAATGTTGCACACATTTTCCCTACATATGGATACTATACAAATTAAAAGGAAGCAAGAGGAATCAGAAAGGGCACTAGCTATATTATGCCCTAGATGCACTAAGAGACACCCTAAGAATGAGTGACCATTGAATGTCATAGAAGTTTGCTATGTCTTTGAAGAAAACCATGCAACAGACAAATGTCCTTTTCTACAAGGTATGAAGGTTCTATACCAAGGGGTAGAAGGTGGTTCAGAGCAACTATGCTTCATTAACCAAAAGAGGCCTCGTGGCCCTTGGCCATATCAAGAGGGTATGCAAGTTGCACACTATCCTCATTACAATCCAAATAATAATGTACATTTCCAGCCTTGGTACCCTTCCACTCATCCATCATGGCCTGCACCTCATTCTTGGCCTTATACTTCTCAATATCCTCATCAACCTATTAACCCTCATTTCCACCCACATCCACCTCAATCTTCCCAATGGGGAAACTGCTCACCAGGGTGGAGGCCTCAAACAACCCAACCTCCTTATTTACTACATCCACCTCAACCTCAACCACAGCTCCCTCACCATACCCTACCTAAGAAACCTAAAATGCCTGCTCAACCCAATCCAAACCC
Source organism: Pinus taeda (assembly GCA_000404065.3). Classification (NCBI taxonomy): domain Eukaryota; kingdom Viridiplantae; phylum Streptophyta; class Pinopsida; order Pinales; family Pinaceae; genus Pinus; species Pinus taeda. The sequence continues at coordinate 30,940 of APFE030514299.1, forward strand.
AAACAATAAGCAAGCATGATAAGTTTATAGTGGGGAGACATCTTATATTGCTAATGTTTTGGAAATCCAAAAGATCAACCATTGGTCTGGGAAGGTAATCCCATATAATCACCCACCTTCTCCACATGGAGATATTCAAGAGGAGAAGGAAGAGAGCGCCCCTCAAGCTAACCCAACTCCTTACACTAAAAGGTTGGTCCACCCTAAGCATCACACCCTATAAGAGGTTGAACTTCTGGGAGAATTGATTAACTTATGTGTCAAAATACCCCTTCTCCAAGCCATCAAATATGTTCCCCTTTACAACAATATTATCAAGGAAGAATGTTTCAAAAGACCCGAGAGAAGAAGAAGAGATACCCCCACTATCAATTTTGTTGGACAACTGCCTAAGCTAATGGTTGGGAGGTTAGTCTCCCCAAAGTACTTAGATCTTGGTAGCACAGTAATGGATGTGCACATTGATGGAATTATGGTCCCTAATACCTTGATTGACCTTGGGATTGTAATCAATGAGATGACCAGGGAAACCATGTTGAAGCTCAACCTCCAAGGGGCCTTGAGGAATACCACTGCAGTGTTGCGCCTTGCAGACAGATCCACAGTATCTCCTAAGGGAGTTATTGAGTATGTCATGATCTCCATTGACTCCCAGGAGTACCCCACTAATTTCCTATTCCTCCATCCTAAAACCAAGTTTAATGGTTATCCTCTCATCCTAGGAAGACCTTAGTTGGCTACTATTGATGCCTACATTAGTTGTAGGGCTGAGAACATGACCATTAAGAATGGGCACCTATTAAAACAACTTGTGTTTTATCCTCCTACTCAACCTTTTATTGAGCATGATTTTCCCTTGTGGTTAAAGGATGAGGAAGACAGATAATTTTATCAAACATCCCCTACCCAGTCTGCACACTACATTGTTATAAGGGGAGGTCAACTTGATGAAGATGACCTTATTGACCATATCTTGCAAAGTCAGACTCCCACTACCATGCTAGTTGATGAACTAATAAAGGAACTTGAAAGTAGTCCTTGGAATTATTTATGCTATGTTGATTCAGAGCCAGAAAATGCCAATATTGTGGAAATTATCCCATCCAAAACTCTAAATATCAACCCCTCCCTCTCAACCAAACAAGAAGAACAATTATGCAGTGTGTTGGGAAAAAAACCAAGAGGGGGCGGGGGGGGAGGGGGTGAATCAGTGTTTCAAAACTCACTTGAACCTTTCAATTTCTTATTCAAATTTCTATACACTATTGTCATTAAGTAAATCAGCATATGTACACGACTATGATGAAGACAAATAGCATATATCCAGTTAGCTAACTTCATTTATTTCATCATTTATTCTACTTGAACCATTGCATCACTACTCCATTAGACATTAATTATACACTAACCATGAGTAGCAAGAACAAAATAAACCATCACACATGAGAAACACAGCAACAAATGAGGACACTAGGATTTTTAGGTGTAAAACCAATGTGGGAGAAAACCACCATTGTTGTCATCTATCTTCTTCTTTTATTAGAAAGAAAAACATCTTATAATATTGTGTTGGTGTAGACTCATACCAGTATGCAAGAACCCACCTGTAGAAGGCTACAACCTTCTCTAATTCTCCAGTACCCATTGCAAGGGAGCTCCAACCCCCTAATCATATTTACCAGCTACAACTAGAAGTAAGCTACGACTCCCTCATTGTAGGCTCCAACCATCAGCACCTTTATGGACCATGTTTCATAAGATTTCATATTGGATCCACCTAAATCACAACATCAAACCTGTATACCACCTTTCATCATCTTTTCAAGCTAGACCCACTTCCATCATTTAAGCCCAATATTAAATAAAAAATATGAAACCAATCACTGAATAACTCATCCAATCATTGAACCAACTCAAACATTATACCATTAGAAAACCAATCACTGAATCTCAAGCAACCAATGCAACAAGATAAAACCAATTCATATCAGATCATATCTATGCATAACCACTCATAGAATACCAGACAATATTCTTTTTTTTACACAAACCAGTTGTTGTCACTGCAAACCCTGATCAAGCATATGTCGGAAGGTATATGCTATTGTTTTGAATCATACCCGCGTACGTAAGCGCTTCTCCTTAAGAATACCTACATACATATCTCAAAACATTGATCACTGAATCTGAATCATTGTACCACTAAATCAATCACTCAATCAAATATTGAATCTAACACAAATCACTGAACCAAATACAAATCACCACATATTAGCATCCTCACTTATTCAACTTCTATTTCATATTCAATTCAACCCAATCAATATTTTCAAACACAGATTATCATAAGAGATATTTCATCGACAGGAAGCAACATATTGAAGAATCTAGGGCAAATTAGTGTAGTGTGATTCTTTCTTACTTGATAACAATTTATCAAGCATTTTTTATTTTCCTTATTAGCTTATTCTTCTTCTTATTCTTATTAGTGTATGTGTGTACTTCATCAAACTGCTACCAAAACATAAAAATAAGAACACAAGCTAATGGCTCTCAACCAGGGCCAAAACCTCTCTTCTTTTGAGAGGAAAACCCTTTAGTGAATTTCTCTTATTGAAGCTTCTATTGATCAATGCCAAACCCTAGAACCCTGACTTAGAATATCCTCAAAGTCAAATTCAGTCCTCTCCTCCTTTCTGCACTTTGTTCCTTGGCACATAGGCTTCCTCGTTCTAGCACTTTGTCCCCCGGCACTTCGTCCTAAGGTCCTTCCACCACCTTTCCACCTTTGCTAGAGAGATAGGCTCCTTCAATAGGCTTGGGAGTCCTTATAGGCTTGATTTCTCACACAAACAATGATGTGACATGGACTATTCACCAACTGTAGACTTGTCCTTTTCTTTTTCCGCACGTGTGACTGTTTCTAGCCCTAGAAACAGTCCTCTTATTCCTCGGCCTTATTCCTTCTTCCTTTGTTTGTGAGGGTCTCTTCTTCATTCTTAGAGGGAGGCCTTGTAGACCTTAATTTCAGACCCAAACAACAAAAAAATATTGATTGCTTGTCCTTGTTGTCATATCTGCATATTTCTCCTTCTTCTCCTCACACGTGTGACTGTTGCTAGCCCTAGAAACAGTCCTCTTCTTCACTGTTCTTCCTTCTTACTTCGCTACTCTTGTAGACCCTTTTTCTTTGGCTTCCTCATTCCTCTTTTCCTTGTCTCCTTTGCGGATTTCAAAGCTAAATCAGTGCATTGTATTGGAGTGGACAACCTCTATAAATAGAGGATTGTCCCTCCATTTAGCCCAATTAGAAGGCCGACTAGTCAACTGTTTGCAGGCCGACTTAAAGAGTGGACTTCAGATGGTTTTTTAGGTGGTGTTGCATGCTTGAAGGATCTTCTTTATGGTGCCTTATCATAGGAGGATACTTGAATTTGCTTGGAGGTATTCTTTTTACTTTAATGCATATTTATACAAGGTGCAACATGCCCTTAAGGCCTTCAACATTTCCTTTTCACTTTTTGACTCACCTATAGCACTTAAACTAGTGCTGGACCTAATTCAATGAGCAAGAAACTCATTGACATATATTATAAAAATAATATTTCTTTTCTTGAATAAGTACAAATATCAAAAGTACATTTATGAAGATCGAACCTAGTTACATTTCCTTCAATGCTCCCTCTTAACTAGGGAGGTATTCATACAACATTACAAGGTGTTTTCCTATTATCAATCTTGAAGAATTCACATAAGAGAAACCGGATTTGCAATCTATTTGTTATAGCATCATATCCATCAGCATTTTCATAGTGCAAGGCCTTGACTAACAACTTTGTCTCTTTACGAGACCATGAGCTATAATGCTGGTGAGACCAGTGATTTATAGACACCTTCATCATTGTCTCTCAAGGTACATACCCACCCAGGCGTTCTCAAAGTATGACCTTCTAGGACTATTCTTATCTTGGGTTCCCATCCCTCAAAGAATATTGGTCCTCTTGCCTACTCTTATCTTGGATTCCCTACACAACCTCAAAGAGTATCGGATGCCATATGATTACCTAATCCTCTCATTCTTTCTTCCCAAGTGAAGACAATAATGTTGTTTCTATCTTGTGTCTACATTTCCATTCATGGCCTTCATCTAGACTTCCGGTTGTTAGTCCTAGTCTAGTGCATAACCCATGAGATGGAAAACACAAATTTTACTCCTTTGTAATCAAGGTTGATCCAAAACACCATCTTGATCAAGGACTTGTCAGAGATCCCTCTTAAATAGGGACTCGTTCATTCATTAGTAACTTCTTCTTCATGGGTACTTCAGTTGTTTTATCTCCTTCCTTTCTTTGATGTCATGAAATCTTTTTCCAAACTCCTTCTAGGTAGGGTACCATCCATCGATCACTTTCCTTCCCGGTTTGTCATGTCATTGCTTCCTTCATGGAAAGTGGCTTTCATGTCATACATCAAGTTTTCTTGTCATCTTGGCTACTCCTTTGTCATCTTGTCCATGCTTCAGAATATTCTTCATGGATGCTTCTTTGCACTTGTTTGTGTACATGCTTTGACCTAGTAGCGCATTATGACTTCATCCTGATATTGCTTCAACATTTCTTTTTCTTTTGTTGGATGGCTTCATCATCACGACACATTTGTAGAGTAGAATCATTTATCTGCATATTTTATATCTCCAAGGCCTTCATTGATGTCAAGGGTCCTTCCTTCCTTTGTCGGAGTTGTCCCACCTTCTTTCAGGAGATATATTCAAAGTATCTTTTCAAATAGTGATTCTTAGTGATCATGGTGTTCTTCACATGCTTGATGTCTTTCTTCATTTTCTCCTTCTTAGATAGATAGGTCAACCATTTTATGCTTCTTGTAAGATCATTTCTTCATTGCTTGCTTCTTGGTCTAGTCAGCATTTCTTCTTGCTTCGTAGTTAGCAATATTATACTCCTTATGTGAGCATATTATTTTGTTGACCTTTCTTGCAGTACATGCCTTCGAGCATGTTCTTGGTGAAAGAAATTCCTTCATACTTGATCATGTTATAGAACTATACCCATGACTCAATAATATACAAATGATAACTTAAGCTTTGATGCAGACATACCTCATCTTGATTCTCCTTTGATCATCTTAGCTCCCTGGTGTGGCCCTTCTTGCTTCATCTTAGCCTACCTGCATATCACCCTTTTCTTGAATCCCATGAATGGGATTCCCAATGAGACATCCGCTTTGGTCCATGAACCTTCTTTTGAAGATTCCATCATAGGATCTTAAAGATCCCTACTTTACAGATGTTTCTTTTCTTTTGATGATGGAGGTATTCTAAGATTCTTAATCATATCAATTTTTATTTTCATCGTGGATGAGGTCCTATACTAGGTATGCTTCTTCTACATGAATATCTTGAGCTATATATTCCATGCTCCTATATTCTAGAGGTTATTTCTACCCATGTATTTTTATTCTCATTATAAATGCTACATCTTCATGAGTATCTAGAACTATGTAAATCATGCTTTTGAATACTAGAGGATGTTTCTAGCCATGCAATTTTAATCTATTCCTACATGCTCCTATCCTACTCAAAACTTTGAAAGAAGTCTAGAAGTAAAGAGTTTGACCTAGTCATAGTAGAGATCTAGAGGATCTTCCTCCTTTTGCTTCTTTCCTTCTTCTTTCACCTCTTGAGTTATGTGAGCTTCTTTGCTCTTTCTTTTATTGTTGTTGTCCTTCTTAAGCTTAGGACAATTCCTTTTGTGGTGTCCATATTCTTGACATCCAAAACATCGGATTTTGGACATGTCTTTGTTGTTAGTTCTTCGTGGACCAAACTTGCCAAATTTACCCTTTCTCTTCAAATGCTTGCTCCTTTGATCCCACATATTCCTTTGCCTTAAGTCTGATTTCCTATGTCCTACATAGAGACCAAATTTCATTGAGAGTGGTTGCTTCCTTCTTGGCATATATGATTGATGTGAAGTTTCCCGACTCCTCAGGTAGAGCATTGAGTACTCTAGTTGTCATCTCTTTGTCAGACATGACTTCCCCAAGCTCTTGAAGTTGATCTCTCATTTTAGAGATTATTCATGAAGTAGGGAGCTACTCCTTCCTTTGTCATTCCTAAGAGATATTGCTTCTTTGGTTTTGGATATCGAGAATATCTCTACTAGCTTATCATAAATTTATTTTGATGTCTCAAACTTGGAGACATCAGGAATGAAAGAGTATTTAATTGATTCTATCAAAATCCTTTGAGCTCTTGTCTCAACCTTATAGTACTTGTCTAAGGCTTGAGTTTGTTCCTTAGCAGGGATAGTGATATTCCCTTTGACATGTTCTAGGAGTTCATTCTCTTTGAGAATTAGATCATTCCTCTTCTTCCATGCAAGAAAGTTATTGGTACCTACCAATTTATTGTTTTCTTTGCAAAAAGACAATGACATATATTCAGAAGGGGACATGTACTTACTTGATATATTTTGAGATGTAGTGGATTTTCTTCCTCCTTGAAGACTTGATGGCTTGCCTTCCTTGGATTTTGATGTTCTTCAAGTTACCTTCTCCAAGTGAACTCGCTAGATGATGAGATTTGCTTGATGACTTGATGTAGGTCCTACTTCAATATACTATTCCTTGTAGGTGCCTTTATGTAAGGCTCTTCTTCTAGCTTTGTAGACCTCCTCGATGAATGATGGATTGTAGACCCTTCTTTTCCTTGAAGTGAGTGAGACTTCTAGGCTTGATGCTTCGACTTTGTAGATGCTTCTCCTTGATGAGTGTTCTTGAGTTGCCCTTTCCTTGATGCGTCACCTTAGTTCTGATACCATGTTGAAGAATCTAGGGAAAGTGTGATTCTTCGTTACTTGATAATAATTTGTGGAGTATTTTTACTTTTCCTTATTAGCATATTCTTCTTATTATTATTATTAGTGCATACGTGTGTACTTCATCAAACTGCTACCAAAACATAAAAACAAGAACACAAGATATTGGCTCTCTACTAGGGCCAAAAACTCTCTTATATTGAGAGGAAAACCCTTTACTGAATTTATTTTATTGAACCTTCTATTGATCAATTCCAAACCCTAGAACCCTTACTTAGAATATCCTCCAAGCATAAGTCAAGTCCTCTCCTCCTTTCTAGACTTTGTTCCCCGGCACATAGGCTTCCTCCTTCTGACACTTTGTCCCCCGCCACTTCGTCCTAGGGTCCTTCCAACTCCTTTCCACCTTCGCTAGAGAGATAGGCTCCTTCACTAGGCTTAGGAGTCCTAACAATGATGTGACGTGGATTTTTCACCAGTTGCAGACTTGTCCTCTTCTTTTTCCGCATGTGTCACTATTTCTAGCCCTCAAAACGGTCCTCTTCTTCCTTGGCCTTATTCCTTCTTCCTTTGTTTGTGAGGGTCTCTTCTTCACTCTTAGAGGGAGTCCTTGTAGACCTTAATTTCAAACCCAAATAACACAAGTATATTGACTGCTTGTTCTGTTGTCATATCTGCAGGTTTCTCCTTCTTCTCCTCGCAAGTGTGATTGTTTCTAGCCCTAGAAACAGTCCTCTTCTTCGTTGTTCTTCCTTCTTACTTCACTACTCTTGTAGACCCTTTTTCTTCAACTTCCTTCGTTCCTATTTTCCTTCTTTCCTTTGTGGATTTCAGAGTTGAATCAGTGCATTGTATTGGAGTGGACAGCCTCTATAAATAGAGGAATGTCCCTCCATTTAGGCCGACTAGAAGGTCGACTAGTCAACTGTTTACAGAGCGACTTGAAGAATGGACTTCAGGAAGAGTGGACTTCAGATGGTTCTTTAGGTGGTGTTGCATGCTTGAAGGAACTTCTTGACGGTGCCTTATCATAGGAGAAGACTTGACTTTGCTTGGAGGTATTCTTTTGACTTTAATACATATTTATACAAGATGTAACATGCCCTTAAAGCCTTTAACATTTTCTTTTCACTATTTGACTCACCTATAACACTTAAACTAGTGCTAGATATAATTCAATGAGAAAGAAACTCATTGATGTATATTACAAAAATAATATTTCTTTTCTTGAATAAGTATAAATATCAAAAGTACATTTATGAAGACCGAACCTAGTTACATTTCCTTCAACATAGCAAACATAACAGAATAGATCAACCATCAACATCAGCTCATACTACAAACCCTAGTATGTATATGCGACTATTACAAAGAAAATATATGTATGTACGCGCTTCTCATGTTTGATACCTGCATATAGATTCTAAAATTTCTCAGAATGTATATGAAACTACCTAGAAGGAGATCCGCGTATGTATGCGCCCTCTTAAAGGCAAACCAAAGTGCATATTTGTAATCACTGAATCATACCTTTGTTGCAATGACAAAGCATACTTCATAACCCTTACTGTCACATATTCATGTCATTGTATCATTATCACCTCATATCTATCATTGTTAGTCATAATCATAAAAGATCAAGAAATCATATTCATTAGTCTCTAATATACTTTCAGATCCATTAGATATGAACCTTCGCCATGCTCCGTGTTGCACACTTATTTCAGATCAAATCATTCATCAATAACCCATCACTTGCACACCTAGCACTTTGATCTCCACCTCCTTATATAGTATGAGCCTTAGCCAATACCTTAGGCCAATCCATTAGTAATGTTGATGGTATTCTTTGACGGGATCAAATATCCACTGTTGGGCCCAATATTATGGGCTAATACCATGGTAAATACCCCTAGTATTATTACCATGGTGCAGAATATGTATGTGACTTTGCTTCACCATACATGCATATGTACGTGGCATTTATTCACAGGACCCGCTTATACTTTCCCAAACTTTACCTTTATCATTACTTTGTCTCTGAAATGATATTCATTTGTTCATTTTATCTGTCACATCTATATCAGCCTATATAATCATCCTGCTACCATAACGTTGACATATTTATCAAGTAAGTCACCATCAAAGACAACACATTAGCCATAATGCCAACAATCTCCCCCTTTAGACTTGATGGAGACAGCTTTGGTGTTTGGTCACCACCACCCATAAATACCTGCAAAGACATTTGTAAGCACACCAAGTTTTTCTCCAAGCATTATTCTCCAAACACCAAGCTACTAAATATTATAATTATTACATCGTGGTTCTTCAATGACATTTATAACCAAAACTAAAGACCTCAATAGTGAGGTAGCAATACCATGATAGTCTTCAGCAACCATCATACACCATATAGGATCCTGCAACACAGAAATCTTTATCATCATCATGAAGTAAGATAGGGCAATGTAGCATCAATCTTCATCAGCATCAATGTCTCCAAGCCTCACCAAGCACTTGAGTAGAAGTGCAATAATTTTTTGTCAGAAACTCATCCCCTTGACCTCATATCATCAAGGTCAACATGCTCTTTTCATTTGTAGGAAGAACCACAATCGATGCACATCAAAGACATATAGATATTTTGCAGCAACATATATTTTCATGCATCAACAACACATCCCATGAAAAAGCATCATAAAACCTTTTCACATGAAGTTCAAGCAATATATATATATATAGACATCATCCATAAATTCACCAACAAGAAATAATGAGAGCATCATAGCATAATCAGCTTCACTAAATGCAACTTATGCAATATATAGTCATCATCAAAAACTTCAACGGTAAATGTGTTTTCAACATCGTCACCAATGATATATAATTTTCATGAACGCCATTATGCAACAAGGAATGCTCAAGAAATCATAATCCAAACAATGCACTACTAGAAGAATAGAAAATGCTCCCCTTGAACTTGTGTCAACTATTCACTGTCAAGTCTAGTCATATCCATCTTCATCAATCAGTAAAGCCATCAAAATAACCAAAGCAGAAATGTCATATTGCAACAACTCATAAACCATCATAAGCCAATACCACTTCTAAGTAGTATCTGAGCATCAATAGACTATAACCAACCAATGTCAGAACTAGAAAGCCAAATAATAATTAACTGAAGCATATCAGAACCTCTCCCTGACTCTGTCCCATTGTTTCTTCATCTCAGAGAAACATATGCGACTATTTAGATCAAAACTCACATATATGCGTGATTGCCCTTCATAAGATCCATGTACAGGAAGTAAAATGTTGAATTTTCATAACCACAACTCCCCCTGAGCATGTACTATATGTTCCTGATCACTATCATTAGAGGAAATTTCAACCTAAAAGTGGCCTCCTAAGGAAAATTCAAGGAATTAATAAAAAAAATGCCATGTAGACATTTTTTAAGATTATTTTAATTTTATCTATGTTCCACAATATTTATTACCCTGTTATAGCCATTGATTACCATGTTATATTACCTGTCATATTTATAACCCTATTATATGTGTTGATTACCATGAGATATGTTGTGAAAAATGTGTTATGCTTCTAGAGCAAGACAAGGGGATTCCTTGTATCTGATACTTCATCAATAACCTTCATGTGTGAGGAAGCCTTGACAAGGAATGGATCGCCCGAAAGACTAGGGATGCAAAGAAAGGGATGTTTGAACTTGGAAGGTATGTGACTACACAGAAGAGGAAACTTGTGTGAACTAGTTTTCAAAGAATATGTGCATACTCATTGGGATCATAAATTCATTAGTATGTGGAAACCTTGAGGATCAATGGACAACCACGAAGAAATATGCTCAAATGTCAGGTAGTCTAGACGTAACTAGCCCATGAAACATGAATGGCATTACTCAAAGTGGCAACTAAGGTCATGGAAGTTTTCATTGATGTAAGGTTTGTGATTATAAAGCTAAAACTAAACAAGCAAATGGAAAGACCAACAAAAAAAAATATATTTATAAAACATTAAGGATGGTGTTCCTTTAAGGAGGTGGGGTTTGTAACATCCTTCACACTACCCCTATTTTTGTAATGTAAAATTGTGATTGTGTAATGTTGGCATGGAAGCCATGGTTGGCTAAGACATTATGTGTAAACATAAAATAAAATAAATGTAAATTTAATTGGTGGTTGTCTTGAACAGAGGGGCACATGGATCCAAGGTTATGAGGGGGTTGCATGTTGTGTGCCTATTGGTTTCCTGTGGTTACACCTTCCATGTGCTTTGTTGGTGCCTATTTCATTTAGTGAGCAAACCCATACCTAACAAGCATCAAAGTGGGAGAGTGGAGAAGTGAGGATGTTGTCCTCACCTTCAATATAGTAGAGGTGACATCACAAATTGAGCCACCATCTAACACATGGCAAGGATCTTAGTGTATGGGGGCAAATGCCCACATATTCTTGAATTCCATGACATGATGGAAGAAAAAGAGTAGCATATTTAGGAGAGGAAGGAGGAGAACGCATGGGGAGGGGGGAGGAGGAGGAAGCATCGATGAAGGAGGACTCAGGGGATTTCATCAATAGCAAAGGAGAATGATCACAAAGGAGCGGAGGATCTTGGGGAGCTAATCTAAAGGACTTAATTTTTACTAGACCTTGGGTTGAGACCTCTTGATTGAGCTCAGGAGAGTGAGGAAGTCTCTTGGTGCATGTTATCAAAGCGCGGTATATGAGCCCCATGAATAGTGGGCTTCACTTACTAGGTGCAAGACCCAGCCTTTAATGTGATTTTATTGGGCAAGCATCCCCTCAAACATTGGATTTGGGTGAGGGGTGTTCAATTATAAGAAATATTGCAATGTAGCTCACCTATGGTTGGGTGGAGAGTTTAGGTCCCTCCTTCAGTTTCCAACCATTTCATGTTACTTACATAAATATTATGGCTTATGCATGAATGAACTATGGATAATGAAACTAACTAATTTATGGTGTAGTATTAAGTTATTGAATTTGTTGCATGTTCAAGGCATAAATATTGTATTTTATATGTATGTGTGCTTATATTGAACTTCAAGCATTATGTAAATGTTAATATGTCCATGAAATGCAAGTTTTATCACATATATATGAGAGATTGTGTGAGGTCACTCAATTATCCTATAATTATAGATGTTTTAACTTATCCATATGTTTTTTTAACCTGGTGGCTCATTTCCTCATTTAAGACTATAGATTACCTCACATGATAAGCAAGTATCTCATATGTTGTGTGATGAATAAATATCATGTTACAACTAATAGTCACTAATGTAAGATCAATGTGAGGATTTTGTGGTCATGCACACCTGCGTATTGTTGTGATGTTGTAAGTCAAATGGCTTAAGTGTAATGTATTGACTCTTGGGTATATATGCACCCGCATGCTATTGAGAGATCATGATATCCTCTGGATAAATAGCAGTTTGAAGTTTCTTGCGAGATTTGGCCTTGGAGCCACTTCTTTCTTTGCTTAGAACTCATGGACTTCTTTGGTAGAAACCCTTGTCTTCAGGAGAGTTTGGGAATTTTCCCTCAAGTATCCTTCTTTGCAAGTTTTGATGTATTAATAGTTATCCAGGACTAAAGGGTACCCTCAAGTATACTTGAATTTGAATTTTGAAGTGGAAAACTCTCAACTCCTTGCATCGATTCATCCATATATCTAGGCATCCAAATGGGCAAGGCACATGCACATTAAAAATAGTCTGGATTTGGATCCAGACTGGATATATGGCAAATTTGAATTGTAACCATAGGCCCAGAGTTTATCAATAATGGATAAAATCACAAACATTCTAGATGGCTTTGAGACCATATATAATATAAAATCTTCGTGTAACACTGAAAGGAGGGGCCTAGTGGGTCCCACACCAAATCTAAGTAGTAGTGGCCATGTGGATCCTGCTCATGAATTTGGACACTATGTCGCTTAGGCGAAAGGAGTCCAATAAGGATCATGTAACTGCATTAGCAGAGGTAGATGCATTTTCTGCCCAATTCGAGAAATATTTCACATTGATTTTTTTGCATGGAGATCAGCAAATGGTAGTATATGGTATATTAATTCAAGAGCATCCTTCCACTTCACCAGGAACAAGAAGAGTTTCATCCCCCCTGAAGGAGGACATGTAGTTTTAGAATGAGCTAGGAGATGGTGATCAGTATGAAGATAGAGGAGTTTGTACTGTCAGTTTTCAAAGGGAGTCAGGTAATCCTCTTCATCTTAGAGATGTTCTCTATGTTTTGGGATTGAGGCAGAATCTTGTTTCGGTAGCTACCCTTGAAGACAAGTGATATGATATCATCTTTAGCAGAGATAAGGTGTACCTCCAGCGCTTAGATTTTGGATGTAAGAAGCAGATAGGTGTGAGGGTCAGAATATCTACAAGTTGCAAGTAGAGACAACTACAGCCTTGCGCAGCAAGGCAAGGAGAGCTCAGTGTAGAGAAGTGGTGGTTGAGCAAGGGCAGAATAGAGCTCTCAAGATGGAGCCTCAGCAAGTATCTCAGTGTGATTCTAAGCTAGTTGGAAATTGGGTTGACAAAAAGGATAATGAGGACCATAGCCCAAGGCGAGTAGAGGTAGCCACTGAATATGTGACTCCCAGTATAGGGAGAGTTCAAGCCAAATGGGCAAAGGAAGCAACCACATAGGTACATAGGGTACATGGCACTTATAACTGAAGTGATGGACTCACAGAGCATGGTGAAAAAGAATAGGTCTTCAGATAAGGTTTTGCAGTAGTGGAGAACATGGTAGTGTTGGAGACAAATCCAGGTGGACAAGGTTCTTATAGAAGCACCTTCTTCGCTAAGAAGTGTTGAAAATAGTAGTGAGAAAGGTCCTTCTTTAAATTGTGTTTTAGTCAAAGAGACCATGACCACTTTTTTCCTTGCAAGCACAAGTTCCTAAAAGTTAGGGTGAGTTCCTATAAATTAGGACAATTTTGTGAAGAAGTTTCATTGATGGGCTAGAGTGGGAGGCTCAATTTGTTGTCTCCTAGTGCAAGTTAGTTTTGGAAATTGACATGTGAAGAGTCTCAGTTCTAAATTGAGGCTAGATGAGTTACAAGAGTCAATTTGACTCGATTAACTAGTCAATCACAAGACCAAGTTCAAAAAATACACTTTCCAGGTTTGGCATGAGTGAAAAGCTTATAAGGAGGATGAAGGCACATAATTGATTCATTGTTTGTGCACAAGGTTGTGAGGCAAAGCAAGCTCACAAGTTTTTGTGAGAGAGAGTCTTGATTGTGGAGCATGGGAATTGTGTTCTAAGGAATAGGAGCACAAGTGTGCTAGTATTTAGGAGATTGATTGTGCGCAGATTTTAGGAGCTTATGCACTAAGATTTAGTAGGCCAAAACTGTGCAAGGTTGCTTTGTAATAGATTCAATTGCTCCAAGACAATCAATAAAATAGCTACATCAAGCAAGCAAGTTTTCCCTATTGGGTTTCTTAAGAAAAATAAGTGTTAATTTGTGCATGTGTTTTTATCTTTGTGAACTTTTTATCCCGCTAAAAATTGGTAGAGAAATTATGTGCCTTGGCTTACAAATTAGTTTCAAATATTTTCATTCAAGTAGTAGCAAAATTTTCAAGGAAACTTTACAAGAAAAGTGACGTAAAAAAAATAAAAATGTTTTTCTTAAAGGAAAAAAAAAAAATAACAAAAAAGTTTGGTGGGGGTCGTGGGTGGCTAACCAACCGGACCATCCTAGTTGTCGATCGACATCCCACCAGCAGTCGATAGCAGCCGCCACCAAGCAACCAACAGGCCACCACAGCCCAACCATGGATTGGTCGACTAGCGCGACACCATAGCAGAGACGGTCGACCACCGAGATCTCAACCGCACAGGAACAATCGGTAGATAAGTACATGGTCACAAGCAATCACGCAGGGCCACAATTGAGTGGGGGGCACAAGCGGGGGTTTGAAACAGATCGGGCCGACGCGGGCAACGTCAACACAGTCAGAAAGTTGAGGGACCAGCAAGGCGTGTGATAGTAGATAATAGGTACGTAGAGAAGGCTGGGACGAGTCGGCCACCAGAACAAGTTGTCACATGTGGGTGGACGTCAAAAGAGTTTCGATCGAGCTACACGAAAAAGGGAGGTTGAGCATGCAAGGGGGTCGAAGAGCCAAGAACTAGGTTTAGGAGGCACATTGAACAAAAAAGGTAGAAAAGAGACAACGTTGGGTCAAACGGAGGCAGAGTTTCATAGGGCCGAGAAAAAAGAAAGTTGGGTCGTCGAAGCACGGGGATGGAATCGCCAACGAGTAATCCATCGAGGCCACAAGATGAGGACCGCGTCGTAGTCGTTAAAGCAATCACTGACATTGAAGGATGTGCAGTATGTGGTGCCCAATAAATCAAAAGGTGTAGCTGCATGCGAAGAAGAAAGTGCAATTGTTAACATTTGATGCAACAGCTGCCTCTATAGTTCAAAAGGAGATCTGAAGCAACTAGCATAAGTTCAAGCATAGCATCGCTGGAATTAAAGAAGTATTATAATAATAATAATAATAATAATAAATAAATAAAATCTAACTTGTAAAGTGTCTAGGCAAGGAGTAAGAGGTTTCGGGAAGCCTCGGGAAATGTGTCAGAAGGTTCAGGCAGTGGGCAGAAGGCCCGCGCAGTGAGCTACAGGCTTGGGCAGTAGGCCCAAGCAGCGTGCAACAAAGGGTTGATTCAACAACCATAGGGAAGACATGGTCAACATGGCCATGTAGGATGCTCAAGAGCGGGAAGCTTCTAGGAGCATGGCTCTTTGTTCAAGGTTCATGTCTAGTAGCAAGAAGTCTTCTAGTTCAAAGGGAGCAGTTGCAGCAGCAAAGAACATGGTAATGTTGAAGCAAGATCCAGGCGGAAGAGGTTCTTCCAAAAGTACCTTTCTTACTAAGAGGGATTCTTGAAAATGTAACGACCAAGGTCTTTTGGATTGTGCCTTAGCCAGTGAATACCTTGAGTTTTCCTCATGTGTTAGACTTGAATTAGGATGAGTTATTTCCACATAACTAGAATAATCATCACAAGTTCATGCATAGAGTTGGAGCTTCAGTTAAGTGGAAGCCTTCATCAGTGTGACTACAGGATTGGTTGGCAGTTAACAGTTCAATTAGAATGATTTAGTCTTTAGTCTTGATTGGAAGGAGAGTAACACTCTAAGTTAACTCGTTACCAGAGCTCGATTTCTATATTTGAACTAGCATAATTTAGCATGGATCGAATCTATAAAAGAAGGACAAAGGCACAAGGATTTCATATTGTTTTGTGCACAATGTTGTGAAACAAAGCAAGCTCACTTGTTTTTGTGAGAGAGTCTTGATTGTGGAGCACAACAACTATGTCCTAAGGAATAGGAGCACAAGTGTGCTAGTATTTAGCAAATTAATTGTGCATAGACTTGAGGAACTTGTGTGCTAATCTTTAGCAGGTCACAAATGCACAAGGTTGCTTTGTAATAGATTCAATTGCTCTAAGACAATCAATAAAATAGCCGCATAAAGCAAGAAGGTTTTCCCTATTGGGTTTCCTGAGAAAAACAAGTGTGTCAATTTGTGCATGTGTTTTTATCTTTGTGTTTTTATTCTGTTGTAAATTGGTAAAGAAATTATGTGTCTTGGGTTACAAATTAGTTTCAAACTAGAAGAATCCAAAGATCATTATGGGATTTTTGAGGTCTAAAATGGGCCTCCTAAGGATATTATAAAATAATAGTGGAAATAATAAAATAATATTAGATTGCATCATCAAATTTTAGAGGGAAAAAATACAAAACTATTTTTTCAACTCGTATTTTCAACTTATCTCCCTATGGGTTTACTCAAATTTTTGAGCGAAAACACTTGTTGGACGTAGAATTTGATTCCTCATTCAAGGAGTAACCATGTTGCATATTTTCAATGGACCTTGCTACACGAAAAATGAGAAATACATGAAAAAATGTGAAAAATTCTACATCCAACGAGTGTTTCCGCTCGAAATTTGAGTAAAGAGTTGAAAAAACAATCACGTTTTTTTCATGTATTTCTAATTTTTCGTGTAGTAGAGTCCATCAAAAGTATGCAATATGGGTAATCCTTGGATGAGGAATTAAATTTTTCATCCAACGAGTACTCGCTCGAAATTTGAGTAAAAACTAATGGAGATAAGTTGAAAAAATAGTTTTATTATTTTATTATTTTTTAAGCTTTGTACTTTTTTACTCCAAAAATGGTGAATCATCCCCCATGATTGACATCATCATCTTGAATCCTATTGGTTCTTATAAATTTTATTTTGGTTGTACATTTTTCTTAAAAGGTCCATTTTAGACCTCAAAATTCCCCTAATGTCTTTCCTCCAGGGAGGAGCTAAAAAAGAATGAAAATGGGCTTTGGTTGCTTGGCACAAACTTTGTTTCCCTAAGCTTTGCAAAGGACTAGGATTATGTGATCTTAGCACCTTAAGCACTATCTTAGGAGCTAAACTATGGTGGATATGGGTTTAAGGTGGACCTTCATTATGGAGGCAAATGTGGAATCCTAAGTATGGCAATGAAAACCCCACACATCTTCTAATAAGATCAATTTTCACTAAATTGGGATGTTATATCTGCAACCTCGCTAAAAATGGAATGCATCTTATATCATAAAATTGTTTTTGAGACATTCACAATGGGCATACAACCCTCTTTCAGGAGGATTTATGGTAGCACCTTCCAAAACTCTCTAACATGACAGATCTATAGGATTTAAAATTTAATATGCAAGCCATCAATAAACATAAGGCTACATGGTATTAGTCTCCACATCACCCTCATCTCCAATGGCATCAATGGTTACCATAGGGATACTAGTCCACTCAACCCAAGGAAAGAAAACAGAAATATTTTTGGAATAACTTTCAGTTACGTGCCATTCCATTTTCTCAAGCGCTGGACAAGCTTCATTGGGGCCACAAATCCAGTGGTTCATTTTCAATCAAGGAGGCTTAACATCTAGCGAATCACACCCAGTAGCATCCCAAAGAGGTCATCTGGCATCAAATTTGGAACCAAAATTTATGGTCCAAGGTGTCCCTTCTCTAGCTTATAGTCCAAGGAAGAACCCTTACCTAGGACAAACTCTACAGACGAGGATTCTTGGGCCCTTCTCAATGTTATCGATGTAAGTTTGTAGCTAAAGACATGGAGAATTTGTTTAATGGATGTATGTTCACTAACTTCCTTTGGTCAACCATGGCCTCCACCATGCACCAATCAGATCACAACCATAATAGCATTCCTAGCACTATCAAACATTGATGAGAAAATGCACTTGTAAATCCTATCCTCAAATGAATATGGATGTTGCTCCTAGGCTTCATATTTTAGGCCATATGGAGAGAATGTAACCACCAAAACTTTCAAAACTACTCTCTAAATTAGGAATATATGTGGAACACTATCAAAGCCAACATCATGGAAATGGTTCTCTCCCACCATGGTCAAATCATGATTGGTAAGTGAAGGACATAGAAGTTGATATTCTCAAAACATGGGAGCTTACCTTACTAACTCAATTGACCCACAAATCCTCTTTTCAGGATCCTCCTTACATCCCCTCAATCTGGCAACTTCCCCCTTTGTCTTTCATAAAGCTAAATTTCAATGGAGCCTACAGAGGCAATCCCATCATTGCAGGATATGGTGGCATCTTTCAAGATCACACAAATCACATTTCATTCCTCTTTTATGATCCTCTAGACCTCAATAGCCACAGTGTAACTGACCTTACAGCTTTAGAGATGGGCTTAGACTTTTCCAAATCTTAGAAGTTCCCAAAACTAAAATTAAAGGTGACTTCCAACTCATTATAAAAATCATCACCAAAATCATTCATGGATCTACTTTGAGCAGGGCCTCCAAGAGCTAGAGGATGGAAAGTAGTCTATAGAAGGTTGCTAATATTCTCTACCATATTCCAGTCACTCTCACCTCACATGTCAAATATAATGGAAGCAAAATTGTTGATCTACTAGCCACTGCAGGATGCAAGGACTAGGCGAGACAATTAAGCTCCACCTGGAACTCATTTTGACCTAGAAAAAGCATGTTTAGATCTTGATCAAAAAGACTTTTCTTCCCTGGATGGGGTGCTAGCAAGGATCCAAGTTGGGGGGGGGGGCATGGTCACTGTCCCACCAAGACTTTAGGGAGGAGGATGTGGCCTAGCTCCCCCTAAAGTCATAACTTTACCTTCAAATTTGGATCTTGAACACTATGTTTGCACATAGAAAATTTATGAAAGGAGGTCATGACAACAAGTTGAGTTTAATGTTTCTCATTATGGAAATCAATACAGTGGTTATTATGGATATTGGAGGTTTGCAAGCACCACCTTTGGGTTCTTTACCCTTCACCCTTCCCATGTCTTTCATTCATTATTCACATAGGAGGATGACCAGTCTGTGTATAGGTGGAATAGTATACATGTCTGAGGTTAAATTTTGGTACAAGTCTTGATATTGCAAGGACTTATAGCCACTCGTGGCCCTTGGCTCCCACATTTTGTGTTTATTGTGAGAAAGGAGCATCAAGGCAATTCAATTTCAACCATTGCCATGTGTGTTGGATCACTTTGTCTATTTCCTTTTGGGGTGAGGTTTTCTCTCAAGCATTCAGTTGGAATTCCCATTATTTTTGTTTTCTCCTTGACTTTGTCTCTGTTGCTCTTCCTATGTTCATTTTTAACAAACATTCTCTCTCTTGTTTAGACCCTCTGACTCGGTCCCTTATCATTGTGCTTTGAGTTTCCCTAGGATTCCAACCTCAATCAACCCTCGACTCTCCTCCTTGTCCTCCACCATTGTCTTTCCCCCCATGTACTCCACTCTCATAGGTCTTGACACCTCTCTTCCTATCTATTCCCAATTCCTAATTTCCTAGCCACTATGTCTAGACAAAGTGCCAAGATCCGACATGACACCACATATTACAAGGATGAGGGAAATTCAAGACCTCAATAAAGGGCAATGTCCTTAACCAAGCTATTTTAAGCACACATGATGCAACACATCCAAGACACTTTTTTTGAATATGAAAGGAAGATCATTGGTGAATAAGGTTATTCGTCTAACATAGAAGTAACAGGGGAAATTGCATATTGGGTTCCTGATGTCGAACATACTTGGGGTCGATTTAGCCAATACATGTACACAGTAGACATCTATTATCACCTCAAGGTGTTTTGGGGGAGAGTGTTGTTGGACCACAACGAATTTAAGGAAGAGATCCACCTGGTTCTTGATGAACTTTAGCTCCTGGAACAAGGCATGGATAGACATCTATAACACATTGAGGCTCATTTGGGCCTCTCTCTAGACCTAGACTATGCACTAGGGAGCAAGAAAGAACCAACCATTATTGAGAATTTGACTCTCCCATGACTACATGATGGTTTTTGTTCACCCTCCTTTTGCTTTACATGTTGGCTTTTAAGTTCACAATATATGGTTGCTTCAGCAGGCCATAGGTCTTAGGACCTACTTATTGTAATTTTGAAATTTATAGACACTAATCATTTTTGGATGTTGGAAAAATCTAGTTTTTCCACTAGTATAGTTTCCCTAGTGGTTGACGAGGGCAAACCACACTCCGGTATTTTTCTTGATACCTAGTTTGGATACCCTACTTCTTAAAGGAATTTTAACTCTAAATACCTAAATCAAATGGGATAATATGATATATGATTGAAAATATTATTCTGGCACCTTTCCAATGGTATATGGAACTCCCTCTAACTCCATAGGAATCGGGATATATGAAAGATTCTATTAGGTTGGTCTAGCCATAAAGTATAGGTCAGCCTAGCCAAAAAGCACAGTTTAGCCTAGCCATTTTACAAGCTACCCCATAAGTGAACATAGAAATGCTATGAATTAAGGATAGAAGAGTTCATTTGAAGATTATCCAAGGAAGAATAGATCCAAGGTGCACAACAAAAGTTGGGGAATACAGTCGAGGTCTTAAAGGTGGAGAAAAAATGTTATTTGTGAAGTGAATGAATCATCTTGGAACATTGACTATAGCTTTTCTTCTAGGGTAGTTTATACCATAAAACTTCGAGGAAGTAAAGGAGATATCATTTTGTACCAATGGAAGAAATTTTAGACTTCGGTTTGTTGTAATTTTGTAGATATGATCCGAGTAATTCATGGTTCCTAAACGTTCCTGAAATCTGCTTCAAAAAGATTAGCTTGGAATTTTTCGATACCTTTTATTCTGGGATGTTTAGCACTGTGAAACTGTTGATTTGGGGTAGCATCGGATGTGGTCTGACAACGAAAATGGAGAGGATAAAGCACATGAGATCTCCAATACCCAGAAATTGTTTGGGCATAATCTAACCAGTTTGGGAGATATTAAAATAATTAATATTTTAAGGAAGTCCCAATAAAATATTAATGTGAATTGATATAAAACTGAGTTAGAATGGTCCAAAAGTCATGGATCAAGTCAAATCTAATCTTAGCCGTTGATTAGGGACTTAATCTCAACCGTTGAATTATCAACGAGAAAAGTATAAGAGGAGGCTTGAGGGTCAATCGGAGAAAACACCGAGTTGATCAAAAATTCGATTTTTGGGGGGAAAGCTTGCTGAGGAAATCGAAAGAGTGATCAAAGTTGTAGCTGAGGGGCAGTGAATGCAGTAGCAGAGACGCAGAGATAATATCGGGAGCATTAGCGCAGAAGCCGAGAGAGGGTTGGAGCAGAACCCGGGAGAGGGTTGAAGCAGAGCCAGCTAGAGGCCACGCAGAAGTAGCCAGAGGCCACGCAAAGGCAGTGAGGAGCTGCGCAGAGCTTGAGGAGGGTCAACGTGGGAGATGCAAAGCCTCCATAGGCTGACGTAGAGCCCCCGAGAGATTGACGTTGGGCCAGAGAGGCTGACACAGACCCTAGAGGTTGACACTGGGGCATTTCGTGGGGCAGATTGGGGCTGATATCTGTCTCTGACTGAGAGGTACTACTGCCGAGGGCATTATCTCTTGGGCGAGCCATTTCTAGCACCTATATTGTACTCTGAAACTGCTTAATAATAAAACCCTCAAATCGTTGCACAGGTTTCCTGCATTAGGTTCTTCCAAGGACATTAGTCTAAAAATAACGGTGTCACTTGTGTGCTTGTTTTTACTTCAGTTGATGATCTGTATGTGTTGATTTTGTACTTGTATTTATTTTCAATATTTACATGGTAAATAACTTGTTAATTAACAAAACAAGTAGGAAGAGATAAATCAGAAAGTATAGGAAGGATTTCTAACAATTAGACTTGGAAATTCCAACATGGTATCAGAGCGTGGTTCTAGATCGCAAGATAACTGAGGGCATCAGCCACGCAGAGCAACAGTAGCAAAAATAGTTGTCCCAAGAGACAAAAGTTGTTCCTAATGGAAAAGCAGTGAGGAAGGGGTGACACAGTGCCTGCATCATCAGTTCAAGCCAGGAAGAGGATCAGCACAGTTGCAGTGAGGAGAAAACCTAACCTATGCAGTGCCCGATCATCTTTCTCAGTAAGGAAGGATTGGCGCCCATGGCCAGGAGGTGTGGATTTTCCTTGTGTTGGGATTGCGCAGAGCCTAGAAGCTCTAACCTTCAGTTTGCTGGGGGATAGAAGGTTGTGGGTAAGTTGCGGAGTGAAACTAGTGGGGTGTTGCGGTCAGAACAGTGCCTAACAGGGAAAGACCAAGGAGGAGGGAGTTGCTGCCGAGGATTTCTAGCCAAGAAATCTGGATCAGTGGTGCAATTGCACTAACGATCGGAGTGGGGGCATCTTGACATTGACAGAGGGGTTTCCGGGAAGGAAATCGCGGCTCATAGGGAGTCACACTGAGAACTTCCAAGAGGGAAGTAGATAGACTTAGAAGATCCAAAAGAGGAGCAGCAAAATGGCAGTGAACGGGGTAAGATATCAAGACAGACTAGACAAAGGCTCAAACTTCGTACTCTATAAGGCCAGGATCTTATCCATTCTAGACAGGAATCATCTCAAGCACTTCGCCTTGAACACGATAACGATCTTAGTTGACCTGGATGAGAACGAAAAGTACCAGGAGGCAATGGCGAGGGCCAAGAGCATCATCCTTGATGGGGTCAAGGACCATGTCGTACCACATATTGTCGAAAAGGACACGGTAAATGCGATGTGGGAGGCCTTGACGAAATTGTATCAACATACTTCCGTGCATAGGAAGATGCCACTGGAAAATCAACTGCAGTCATACCAGATGCAGAAGAGAGAACAGATAGACACCTTCTTCAGTCGATTGAAGGGAATCCGAGATTAGCTGACTTCCATAAGGGCTACGTCGGATGAGGAGAGTGAGGACCACATTGAATGCAGTCTCAAAGGATTTGGAGGTATTTGTCCAGAGCATACTGGGCAGATCAACCTTTCGAGATTGGGAAGAACTGTGGGCCGCTCTTCGTCAAGAAGAGATCAAAAGGCTAACCAAGGTGGGAAGCAGTAGCAAGGGGGTCAGAATCAAGAAGGAGGAAGAGAAGGATGATGCCCTAGCATCTGAGGGAAAGCAGGAGAAACGGAAGAAGGACCTCTCCAAGGTCAAATGCTTCCACTGTGGGGAACTGGGTCACTATGCGAGCCAGTGGTCGAGGAAGAAGAGCAAGGGAGAAGCTTCTGAGACCAAGGCTACGCTAGCAAGGGCAGAGAAAGAAGTGGAGACAAATGATCACTGTGCCATGAGTGCTCATGCACCTCGAGATAAGAGGTGGGGAGACATCAAGTTGTAGTCAGACTGACTACAGGCGATGAGGGCCAGGATCCTCTAGGTACCCAACCTCTTGGATTATACCTTGCTACGAGAGCCCCGAAGAGGAGTAGCAGGACTAACGAATGTCAGAGTTGGGAGATCAGTTACTTATTTCTCAGTAACTGAGTTGCAGTGCAACAGTTAACAGTGGCAGTGCTATGGGCAGCACAATGCAACATGATGAGAGGGGTTGCAGTGCAGCTGCAGCAATGGAAGTGGCAAGGCCATGGGCAGCAGAACAGCCGCAAAGGGAGCTGTCATACAAATGCAGCAGTGGCAATGGTAGGGCCATGGGTAGCAGTACATGATGCAGCGGTGCAGAGGATGTTGGGAAACAGGCCTAACATCAGCGCAGGGACCGATGTCAGATGATTAGGGTGATGCTTAGTGAGAAGTATTACTAGAGCACAATCCTCGCTAAAAGGGAGCGTTGATTTGGGGTAGCATCGGATGTGCTCTAGCCACGAAAATTGGTGGAGAGGCTAAAGCACATGAGATCTCCAATACCCAGAAATGGTATTGGGCAAAATCTAACCAGTTTGGAGATATTAAAATAATTATATTTTTAATGGAGTCCCTAAGTCTAAACTTAGGGAAAATAAAATATTAATGTGAATTAATATAAAACTGAATTAGAATGGTCCAAAAGTCATGGATCAAATCAAATCTAATCTTAGCCGTTGATTAGGGAGTTAATCTTGGTCGTTGAATTGTCAATGAGAAAAGTATAAGAGGAGGCTTGAGGGTCACTTGGATAAAACACCGAGTTGATCAAGAATTCGATTTTCTAAGGCAGGACTTGCTGAGGAAATCGAAGGAGTGATTAGAGTTGCAGTTGAGGGGCAGTGAATGCAGTAGCAAAGAGGCAGAGATAGCATCGGGAGCATTAGCGCAGAAGCCGAGAGAGGGTTGACGCATAGCCAGCGAGAGGCCATGCAGAAGCAGCCAGAGGCCACGCAGAGGCAGCTAGAGGCCACGCAAAGGCAGCCAGGAGTTGCGCAAAGCCTGAGGGTCAACGTGGGAGACGCAAAGCCTCCAGACGCTGACGTAGAGCCCCAAGAGGCTGACGCTAGGCCAGAGACGCTGACGCAGAGCCCCAAGAGGCTGGCGTTGGGGGATTTCATGGGGCAGATTGGGGCTGATATCTGTCTCCGACTAAGAGGTACTACTGCAGAGGGCATTCTCTGTTGGGTGAGCCATTTCTGGCACCCATATTGTATTCTAAAACTGCTTAATAATAAAACCCTCAGATAGTTGCACCATTTTTCCTGCATTGGGTTTTTCCAAGGACATTAGTCCAAAAATAACGGTGTCACTTCTGTGCTTGTTTTTCCTTCAATTGATTATCTGTATGTGTTGAGATTGTACTTGTATTTATTTTCAGTATTTACATGGTAAATAACTTGTTAATTAACAGAACAAGTAGGAAGAGATAAATCAAAAACTACAGGAAGGATTTCTAACAATTAGACTTAGAAATTCCAACAGAAACTTGGAGAAGATAAAGGAGGATCTTTTTATACTTGTGGCAGAAATTTTAAACTTCTATGCACCATGGTTTTAGAGATACGATGAGGAATAATGCTCCTAAAATTTGCTTCCAATAAGTCTACTTGGAATTTTTTCCATAACTTTTCTTTAGGGATGTTTCAGATTGTGAAACTTAGAGGAGATAGAGGGGGTATCTTCATGTACATGTGGAAATTCCACACTTTGGTTCTCTATAATTTTTGGATATATTCCCTATGGAAGTTAAGGTTATTGAATAGGCTTGAAATCAACGTCTCACAAGTTAGTCTAGCATTTTTTCTATAACTTATTTTTAGGGAATTTTCATACTGTGAAAATTTCAAAGATCCAAATTAACATATAGAATTTCCTTGGTAAAAAATTTAGAATAACATTTTCAAAATTGGATATGTAGCATGTTGTATAAGTTTGTTGTTGGGAAGAGGCCAAAAACAAGAAGTTTTGGGAGAAGTAGGCATGGTGAAAGTAGAAGCAGTGAGAAGACCTAGTGAAGGCAAAAGAAACAAGTAAACTCATTGAAGGTAGAAGCAACTAACAGACCTAGTGAAAGCATAAGTGGAAAGAAGACTTGGTGAAATAGAATGGTACCTACAAATATTTGTAGTAAAGGGAATTGGTGTCTCTTGTAGTTTAGTGTCGACAAATGTCGCAATAGGGGAGATTGGTGTCCATTGTAAGTTGGTGCCTACAAATATTGCAATAGGGGTATTAGTGTCTCTTGTAAGTTAAACCCTACTTTTTAATAGTAGGTTGGTGCCTAAAAAGTTTATATCAATCGATTAGTGCCTACAGAGATCTATTATAAAGAAAAAATCATTTACATCTTGTGTTTTGTATGTGAGATTGTTTGGATATTATTAATGAATGTTTAAATAAGTAACAAATTGTCTTATACCAATTCACCCCCTTCTCGCCTCTCAATATAATAGTGAATCCAACAAATTGGTATTAAACTAGGTTCCTTCGAAAGTATTCCAACCACTAGAAGGAAGATCTCAGATAGACCATGGCTAATGATGAAGGTTCTTTCACAAGCAAAGCTCCATTATTTGACGAAATAAATTATGCCTTCTAGAGGGTAAAGATGAGGATTTATCTAATGTCTCTTGGTTTTGACATTTGGAAATATGTAGTTGATGGTTATAAAGCACCAAAAAATTCTCCATTTGATTGAGATGGTAAGAAAGATTGTGTGAAGAATGCAAAATCCATGAATGTCATCTTGTGTGGCCTATCTGAACCAATGTTGTTAAAAGAGCGATCGGGATTAAATCGGCGCGGGGAATGAATCGGAAAAATCGGGGAAAAATCGGAAAAAAAATCGGGGAAAAATCGTTTGGTACATAAATATTCTTTTTTCTTCATTTTTTTTCAAAACTCATTTTTTCGAAAAAAAAATCAGGAAAAAATCGGGATTCTTTTAAAAAATCGGGATTTTTTTAAAAAATCGGCAAAAAAAATATATGCGATTTTTTCGAATAAAAATCGCGATTAAATCGTTGTCCTGAAAAAAGCGCGATTTTTTCATTAAATCGCGATTTTATCGCGCTTTTCACAACACTGATCTGAACCAAAGTTTCTCAAAGTAATGAATTATGAATCTACATAAGATATTTGGGACAAACTTTGAAATAGTTATGAAGGATATGAATTAGGTGAAGAGGGAAACACTTCAAACCCATAGAAAATAGTTTAAGAGTTTGCATATGAATAATGAAGAAAATATTAATCTCAACCTACTTTCGTCATGTGTATGAGATTTTCGATACTAGTAGAAGTTTTGGTGAAGTTAAGAAATCAATGATTGTATGTAAGGTTTTGAGATATCTCCCCCTAAGATTTGATGCAAAGGTCTGAGCTATTGAAAAAACGAAGGATTTATAAAAATTGTAAAGATGGATGAGCGACATGTGATTCTCTCATAGCATATGAAGTGAGGATAGAAAAAGGAAGGCCAACTCTGAAGGAACCAACTTTCAAAGTTCCAAAGAAGACAAAAGAACATAAAGCCGATAATTATTCCAAAATGAATTAGATGTAGAAGAAGTGTAGTTCATCAGAAAGTTGAAAAGAAATCTTATGCTTGTTTTGCACAACCCCAAGAATGGTAATTAGTTGTGGTCTTTCTAGGAATGACAAGCACTACGTAACCCAAATTCTCCCCTTTATGACCATGACCATTGAGGTCAGTCTCAAGTATTTGAGCTTCCACTTAAAGGAAAACCTTTACTTGAAAGGAGATTTGCAATGGCTCATAGCTGAGATTGAAAGAAAATTGAACACTTGGTTCAACAAATGGTTATCTCGTGGTGGATGTCTTGTGCTTGTAAAATCTTTGAGGCCATCTCAATCTACTAGATGTCTTTGGTTTGGATCTCAAAATGAATCTTGGACAAAACTCCCCAATGTTGCTACCAATTCATATGGGCAGGGAATCAAGAAGAATGAAATGGCATTGATCTCCTACAGCAATCTAGTTATTCTTGAAAAACAAGGTTGAGGAAATTTTTTCTTTCTCCAAAGCCTTGGCAGCAAAGAATTCTTGGCGTCTTATTTAGGGAAAGGGCTACTAGGCGTAAGTTGTAAAGGAAAATTACATCAACCATATGTCCAATCCTCTTCCTCGAACAAAAAGGTCTAATTATCTTCCACGTTGTTGTTTTCCCACTAATTGGAAATTGGTTAATTTGGAAGATTGGAATAGGAGATAAGATCCAACTTATCCTTTACCCTTCGATGGGAAGCAAGGGTTGGTATCACCTATACCATTAACCCTCATCCTTGATCTCAAATTGAAGGAATTTTGTATGTTGTGTCAAATTGCAATACGGCAAGCTTTGTACCCAAGACACCGACAATGGCTTACCTTGAGAGAATTAGACCTAAATGAGCAATAAGCATCCATTGGACCTCCTCATTGTCTTAGAGAATGCAATGTATACATCAATGAAGAAGAAGATGAACTCCTTTGGTTGGAAAAACCCTAAAGCGATAATAGACCTAAATACAGCGACAACACTTAAGCCATTGAAGGATTCAACAAGCCCTCGTGCTAGTGGTGGAAAGTGCTTTGGACATACAAGTGCCCTGCCAAGGTCAAAATCTTTACGTGGTTACTACGCAATAAAAGAGCCCTTACCTAGGATTTACTTCAAGAAATAAGCTATGGGGCCCAGAAGATGTAGTCTGCGTGAATCTAATCTTAAAACAAACATACATCTCATTCTCCTATGTGCTTTTCGAGCAGGTCTAGAAAGAAGTGGAAGGACTCGGAAGTTTGATATCAAATGTCAATGAGCCTCTATTTAAGAGGCCTTAAAAATTGGCACAAGAACAAAGAAACAAAAGCCTTCAAAGCCTTGCCCTCACCATCACATGGGGAGTCTTGATCTTAATAAATGCAAAAATATTTGAAAACAAGGAAACTCTATCCTTCAAATATGCATTGCAATGTTTGAACATCATGAGAGCTTTCCCTCAATTATCACTAGTCCATCAATGTGCAAGCATCAATGTGCAAGCCACTCTAACTTAGTTATTGTCACTCAAACCCCCTAGGCCTTTTTTGATGGAGCATCACAAGGAAACCCACCCAAAGGAGCAAAGGGAGTAATTTTTCTCTCTCAAAATCACACTTAGCTTCAAAAACAACACCTGGTCAATCAACAAACAATCAAAGTGAGCTTACAACCGTGAAAATAGTCTTACTCCTCGCAAGTGAAAAACGAATCACTCATCTTCAAGTAGTGGGGGGTCCTCCATCCTTCTAATCCAAAGGGTGAATAGAAAAGTGGAACTGAGAAATTTATTGTTACAACCCCTCGTATGAGACATCAAACATCTGCAATCCTATTTTACTCATACCACCTTTGCTCATGTTTACAAGGAAAACAACAAGGAAGCTAATAGGCTTTAAAAGGACGGCTTGGAATTTCAGTAAGGCAATTGGGAGCTCCAAGAGTCCCAATAGGGCCACATTTCTACTTATCTTCATGAATCTTGACTTTAAAATCCTATTTGTTTCAAAGATGCATTTTTGAAAGACTCATTTTGTAGTGACAACCTCTGAAAAGTTTTTGGAATTCTTCAGGGAAAAAGTTTAAAGAAGTCGTGCCTTCATCTGAATCGATCTAGTTATGGGCTATGGTTCTGAAAGGGACACATGGGACCCTCTGTTATGTAATGATGTAAAAAGTAAAACTTGCTTTGTAATTTTGGCTCATTGTTGATTGTTACAACCAATGTTGATTCACACTTAGACCTCTCAATCCTTCAATTTTAACCATAGGGACGATGGAAATACTATTAGACGTATTATGCTCATGTAATTTTGTTAACCTCTAATAAAATTACTAAATTTTTTCAGAAGGAAAAAAATAGAAGGCTGAAAAACACTTCCATTAAAAGCAAATAAATTCATCTTTTACTGAAGCCATCATAAAATTATTAAAGCTAAGACAACAATAATTATCAATCATCTTTAGTTGGCCACTAATTGTCAGTGTTCCCACTAGTCATCCCCTGATTTTTGTTCAAAAAACCCAAACAGGAAATTTGAAAAAAAAAGTTTAAAAACATTGCAAGCAAAGAGTCCATTTCATATTGACGAGTTTACATGGAATAAATTGTTATGTTGAGATTTTTATTTTTTTAATAATTCTGTAGATGAGGCCCCTTATGCTAGGGACCTGACATCTCTGTCCCCATGAATTTCCCTAAAATTTGGGGAGTGTCTCCACACAACATCCCCCATGTGCATTTCCCCACTCTGTCCTAGAAACTTGGAACACTATTAATCATGACTCTCTCTCGCTCTCTGGGCATCCGTCCATCAATGTGCAAGGCATTCTAACCTAGTTATTGTCACTCAAACACCCTGGGCCTTTTTTTATAAGAGCATCACAAGGAAACCCACCCAAAGGAGCAAAGGGAGAAATTTCTCTCTCAAAATCACACTTAGCTTCAAAAACAACACCTGGTCAATCAACAAACAATCAAAGTGAACTTACAACCGTGAAAATAGTCTTACTCCTCGCAAGTGAAAAACGAATCACTCATCTTCAAGTAGTGGGGGGTCCTCCATCCTTCTAATCCAATGGGTGAATAGAAAAGTGGAACTGAGAAATTTATTGTTACAACCCCTCGTATGAGACATCAAACATCTGCAATCCTATTTTACTCATACCAACTTTGCTCATGTTTACAAGGAAAACAACAAGGAAGCTAATAGGCTTTAAAAGGACGGCTTGGAATTTCAGTAAGGCAATTGGGAGCTCCAAGAGTCCCAATTGGGCCGCATTTCTACTAATCTTCATGAATCTTGACTTTAAAATCCTATTTGTTTCAAAGATGCATTTTTGAAAGACTCATTTTGTAATGACAACCTCTGAAAGTTTTTGGAATTCTTCAGCGAAAAAGGTTAAAGAAGTTATGCCCTCTTCTGAATATATCTAGTTATGGGCTATGGTTCTGAAAGGGACACATGGGACCTTCTGTTATGTAATGATGTAAAAACTTGCTTTGTAATTTTGGCTCATTGTTGATAGTTACAGCCAATATTGATTCACACTTAGACCTCACAATCCTTCAATTCTAACCATAGGGACGACGGAAATACTATTAGACATATTATGTTCATGTAATTTTGTTAACCTCTAATAAAATTACTAAATTTTTTGAGAGATAAAAAGTAGAAGGCTCTAAAGGCTGAAAATTACTAAAGGCTGAAAATTACTAATTCATCTTTTACTGAAGCCATCATAGAATTATTAAAGCTAAGATGACAACAATTATCAATCATCTTTAGTTGGCCCCTAATTATCAGTGTTCCCACTACTCAGCCCCTGAATTTTGTTCAAAAAACCCAAACAGGAAATTTGAAAAAAAAAGGTTAAAAACATTGCAAGCAAAGAGTCCATTTCATATTGATGAGTTTACCTGGAATAAATTGTTATGTTGAGATTTTTTATTTTTTTTTTTGAAGCTGAGGCCCATTATGCTAGGGACCCTGAAGTCTCTGTCTCCATGAATTTCCCTAAAATTTGGGGAGTGTCTCCACACAACATCCCCCATGTGCATTTTGCCACTCTCTGTCCTAGAAATTTGGAACACTATTAATCAGGACTCTCTCTCGCTCTCTGGGCATCCGTCTCTCTATGTATATATCCTTAAAAAGTATTACATGGACCTCTTGTGCTTTAAGATAATAACTCTTATGAGACATTGGTCCAACCAAACCTGGAGCTGCCACAACTTCAAAAGAATTTTGAACTAGCGATATGGTACACATCCGACACCCTTTTTTTCTTCAATTTTCAATGATTGTTCAAAAAAAGGTAATTATTAGCCAAATGATTCAAGAACATGCAAAGAAGCTGAATAAACTAAAATTTTATTTCATTCTAGCACATGATTAGATCTCTACATTCAACTTGTACCACTCTAATGAAGATTGCTTACCTACGTTTGAAGAGGAACCCCAGATTCAATTTTTTTTGTTTTATCCAAGTCCAAAGGAGGCTCACAAATGTCACATTTAAAAGAATGGCACTATTTCAGAATGAAAAACACAAAAAGGTAGAAAATGCAGTGTATTATTTTGATACTTCAATGGAAGGAAGCATTTTAGCCAAAGAAAAAGGTGAAATATCTTCCATCCAAAAAACTAGGTATTTGTTCAGCAATTACTTCGCATGGCCCTATATGATCTCAAATTATGTCAAATAGTCAGATGACCCCAATGACTCTACAACAAAACTCAAACTACAGGAAGTCATCTCAGGCCAAAGACCCCATGTACAAGAAAATACTATATGCCCACCCATGATTGTTAATGTAAGATGTTCATGTTCAACAGAACATTGAATTAGACGAGACTGACAGAAAGTCATGATTATCAATTATTATCTACTTGAGGCTGAGGAACTACTTGAGCAGCCATTCGCCTTTGCCTATCACGAAGATACAAGACTGTCAAAAGGCAGGCAAACAATGTAACTAAAGTCACGTTGCCATCATCAATAAGGGTCTTCTTCAACCAGTTTCCTAATTTGGGAAGCATGCCAGGGAGAGAATCGATTAATATCACCTGCAGAGTTCACACATCCTACTTAGATTCAATGTTGACATAAACATACCATCCATGTAAAACCCATTTCACATCATTAGCTGGACAAAACATCGATTCCCTACAAAATAACCTGTGAACATAACCAGCACTCAAACATATCATCACATTCATGTTAGCTTATCGCTGAGTAGGTATTAGGAAGTAAACCAACAAAAAGTATTAAGAAAGCTTACCAGGCAGCTGTCACCATAGTTCTTTCTAATCCATACACTCAGAAGTGCAAGCATCACAGGCAACTTGGCATGTGAATCGGTCTGCAAAGCTTGATCATAATATCGTTTTGCCAAGTGCAAATCAAAAGGAAGGCCCTCTCCGTGTTCATGCATGTATCCAAGGTTGAACATAGCCTGGGCATTTGCCTGGGAATGAGCATGCATGTAAGCCTCTGCAGCACGCTCAAAATCTCTTTCAGTACCCTGCAAAGGAAGACCGGAAAGTCAAGAGCTACTCTCATTACCTATACAAGCTGCCCTGGCTTTCATATTGAAATCCCTATAGAAAGAGAAACTCACCCTGCCATAATAATAGGCATCCCCAATTAAAAGTGCCGCATGCTCATTACCCTGCTCTGATGCATGCCACCAAAGGGTGTGTGCACGTTGATGTCGTTCAACATCACTGCAGAAACCTGACTTTCCTATGCATATATCATATTCCCCAAACTTATCAAGAATCCATGCAGCATTACTCTGTGCAACCTCATATCCAAGTTCAGCAACTCTCGAGTACAATAGCAGAGCTCTGCCTGTTTGCCCTTTCAAGTAACATTCTAACGCCCATCGCAACAAGGATCCCCAAGGTCCTCTCTCTGCAACAAGCTTATAGAATGTAGTGGCCTACCACCAAAATAGAATCATTGTTAAGATTAGATTTAATACTGCAATCTTGACCAGTTAAAACAAAGAATCTTTGTTAGAATTGGCATTACTTATTAGACCCGGTTATTACTGGCTAGTTAAAGATGCTTGGTTGGCATCACTGAATTCATGTTAAACCAAATAAGATGCAATATCGTCATTAGTAAGCCTTGTTTGACTAATTCAAAAGAAAGAAGACCCATAATAAAAAGTCAAATTCATTATTTACAGTCAGATAAACCTTATCATTTCAAGATACAGAATTTTGTAAAAGAGCCTAGGAAACTTGTAGAAAACACCATCCAGACAACGCACATAGAGATGTAAGAAGATGAAAAACTGAAGAAAAAAAAGTAAGAGTGACCTACCATCTTAAGATCCTTTTTCAGACCAATGCCTTTCTGGAACATTTTTGCTAATTGATAGAAGGCCTTTGGTTGACCAGCATTAGCTGCTGTTATAAAATACCTGGAAGCTACTTTAATGTCTTTCTTCACACCCAGTCCTTTAAAGTACAACACTCCCAGATTGTAATGTCCATGACCATTGGGGTCATCATTTTCTGCTGCCTTTTTGAAGAATTCTCTTGCCTGTAAAGATATAACCAGAAACAGAAATTTACAATATATGCATAATTATGTGAAACCTGCAATCTACACCCTATCATAACTAAACTCCCAATAATCTAACATACTATTCATACAATTATTAAGAACATTCAAAAAGTCTTACAAATATCGACCATACAGACCTCTGAAATTTTAGAACAATAAACATCTGGAAGCGGGGATCAATTAATTTTAGTTCGGAACCACTATTCTATAGATAAAAATCAAATAGAGAATGATGAAATTCATGTCCGTTTGACTTCCCCATGAATCTAATTCTCAAATATAACACTCGGGGGACCATTTCAAGCATAAATGTGGATATCTGTTGATACAATCAGTTAAATTATTTAAATCAAAGTTTCATGAAAAACAAATGCTCACTTAACACTACAGCATTTCACAAAATCCATAATTAAGATCTCTCGTCTCCTCAAATCCCACTCTTCCAGTGAAAAATTCAGAAGGGACTGTTCGTTTCAGAAATTCTAGGTGAGGATTCAGCTCAAGTGCAAATTTTCTCAGATATCATGAATAATCATTGTTGGATAAATTAGATCAAAATAGTTTAATCTCACTTTGGCATGACTAAAACCTAGTTTTAGAAACTAGATGAATCCAAAAGCCTTAAACGAAGAGCAACAACCATACAGCTTGAAGGAGGAGCGGAAAATGAAATACTTTTCAAGGATATCCTCATATGAATACTAGAAGCTTACCTTTGTATAATTTTTCTTTTCTACTCCATGACCCTTCATATACAAATAACCAATGCCATTATATGCAGAAAAACGCTTTCGCCTAGAGGCAGCCTTGAACCACTCTAGTGCCTTGGTAAAATTCCTCTCAACTCCAGAACCTCTTGCATAAATTTCACCGAGAAATTCCATCGAATTTGAGTCTCCCTTCTCAACCGCTTTAAGAAACCATGATAATGCTTTCGCATTGTCACGGGGAACCCCCCTCAAACCAAAGTAGTAGAATACACCAAGTTTATACATTGCCACTGCATTCCCTTTCTGGGCCTGATATTCAATAATTTGGAAATCATCATCTTCCTCACCACGTGACTTCCTTAATGCTGCTTTGTTCTCTTCAGCTCCATCATTGATCCGTACTGGTTCAACCAATGGTGAATCATTGAAACTAAGAAAGCTAGCCACTGCTACAGATGCAAGTTCCGCATAAAGCTTAACAGATTTCTCATACATCTGTGGACAAAAGAAAGGCCATGTGAGATACCTGTTTGGGATGTTCCCATCAAATGTAAGTGAAAACATCTTTCGTTCTGCCCATGCTTGTCAAATTAAATAAGCATATTACGAGGGGGTTTTGTTTACAAATCCAGGAAGTTGCCCCAGTTTTTTGACTGAGAAACAATTCTATAACACAGCTATATCAATGTCCATTCAACAGAGCCTAAGAGACTACAATTGAAACTGGAAAAAGAAAACGAGTTTTACAGTTTACCTGTTGTCGATAATAGGTATAGGCCAGTGCCATCTTCGACTGAAAGTTTCCACCTTCTGCAGCAAAATGATGATACAAAAAAGCCTTTGCATCACTCTGCTCAACCCCACTTCCAATCCCATATAAAAAACCCAGTGTGGATTGGGCATGCGCATAACCAACATCTGCAGCAAGATGAAGATCTGATGTGGCTTCTTTCATGAGTTCCGGCTCACCCTCACTGACGGCAAACATCATTTTATTCACACCAGATATATACAGCCCCTCCTCTGTCGATGAAATATTCTCCCGGCTCAGAGTTTCCTCCAAAACTTTTCTCCATGACCCGGGATCAAGATCATCCACTGATCTGTCTTCCATATCCCCGAACTCATCCCATTCCTCTGAGTCCTCCTGTATAACACCTGATTCCAACGAGCTGTCACCTTCGGCCCCTAATTCTCCCTGGGCACCTTCTTTCACTTGCTCGTCTTCTAAAAACAAAATAATCTGGCGCCCGGATGCAAGAATTGGGGTAATGGTCAGCATAAACATACACAATATCTTTAGAAACCTTGAACAACTCAGAGGGCCCATATCTGTCATAACACAATTCGTAATCTTCAATTGGGAATTTCTTTTTTCTTAAATATCAAACAACCCCCGAATTTCTGATTGCTCTCAGATACCCGGTGCCCGTCTAATTCAGGATCAGATAACATGCCATCTTTACCAGCATTCTCTAAAAAAGTAATTGAACCTGAAAATTTAATCATAAACCCACTTTAACCTAGTTATAAAAACCCTAAAATAGATAACTGACCTTGCAAAATTGGCAGTTCTGAGAAAACAGCTTCTAATCCAGAGATTTCATTTAAGGCATTGAAACAGAAGAAAGATATGTAAAATTATTCATTGGCAAGCGCAAAAACAGAAAATTGATTGAACAGGTTACAGTTCCGAACCTGCCAGGTTACGGTTCATTTAACAGGCTCGGCTTCCATTGGGCTACTGCCTAAGGATCTTATCTCAATTCTGAATCGACTCTTTCGAACGCTCTCTTTCTCTGAATTTCAGCGGGCGATCGACGAAAATTTTCATGAATTCAATAAGATAACGTGAAATGAAAATGCATCCCAACTGTCTAACAAAAATGCTTGACACCAGGAATAAAAGCCGACGCTGTGAAGGCAAGAAACCAAGCGACGATCTTAGAGTCTGGTCAATTCAACAATGTTAGTCCCGACTCCCAACACCATGGGACAACTTCGGATCAAGGCACGAGCGTAGACTTTAATTTGAGATTTATTTCATGATGTTAATTTTTTATTTTAAAAGGTGTATCTAACCTTTTAAATACCTTTTTTAACTTCTTTTTCACTCATATTGAAAGATTATATAAAAGAAATAAATACACTTATCATCCCCGCCTATAAAATTCAAATAATAGCTACTTTGATAATTGATTATTCGGAGGAAAAATCTAAGTTTACAAACTTCAACATGCCTTCATGAATAATTCAAATAACTACCATTTTGGGAAATGTTAAAAGTTAATTGAGTTATTATGGGCGATGGGAGGAAGGAAGGAGTTCTTGGTTAAGTCAATTCCAATTAGTGTGGAGGGAGTTCTTAGTTACTCATTTTTGGTTAAGTCAATTTTAATTAGTGTTTTTAATGGAGCTCTTAAGAATAATAATATGGGGATATATAAAGAGAATCTTCCCATGGCTATTGGAGTATAAGGAAATAGAGCATCATAACGTATTGTGACACTTTTATAGGTCACTATTACAATTCAAATAGAGATATGAAACCATCGATTCAAATGAACACCAAGCAACTTATGTGTGAGAAAAGTAATTATTCAAAGACAAAAATAATAGTGTGCATTGCTAGGATGAGAATTTAACCTTGAACCTTAGTGGTGATGGTTTCATTATTATGTATCAAAACATTTTTGTGGGTCACTAGTATAATTCAATTAAAGGTTAAAAACCAGTGGAGTCCAAAGTGCACAAGAGGGTCATCACCTCAATAGTTTGCAAGAGTCGTGACTCATTGGCTCCTAATGACAGACTCTATTTCCCAAACACCATAATATAATAAGTTCAACTGGCACTAATACCATATTAAATTATGGATAATGCTTCATCTCAAATTACTAAAGTGAATAAGGAAAAGCATGTCCAAATCATTTGAATGAAATTACCTTAAAATTTAGAATCCAAGGTTGAAATATTTAGTTAATTGATTATACATAAATTCTAGAGAATGCTTCAATTCTATTCATCTCAAAGGAGAGAGAAGGAGAAGTGAGAGGAGGATGGGAGCTTCCCTGAAGTGACCGCACCCTAACACAGGGTAGGCCCTCCGCGATACAATTGGTACTCGCCTACAGCGACTAGGCCCATTCCCTGCAGCTCCTCGACCACACGTCGTTACGCTCCCTCCGTTCCGACGCGATCCTACCTTACCTCCCGCAAAGGTGACTGAACCCTATCGCCCATCGGTTTTGTGCTATCGTTTTGGTTCCCTCCTATGACGGTTACTCCGGAAAATGGTGGCAGTTGGTGTAACCCCTGGGCATCAATGGAGACCAACCTAATAAACTACTTTGAGGACCCCCTCGAGGGCATATCCATTTTTTGCAGGCATTCCAGCTCTGAGGTTTACTTCTCGTTTAGTAGATAACTTACCGAGGTTATTGCTCTACTTCCGCCACTAACGGGTCAGACCATCGCAATCATCGAACTCCCGGAAGTGCCAGCCTCTTGGCCGACCTCAGTCGTCCCCCCCTTGGCGCCAATCCCCCATCAATTTGCTTCCAGGATCTTTGGCCCTGATCTGGCAGCTGGGTCATCCGGCATCTCCTTACTTCAACCCCCTGTAGCTTCACATCTCCCCTCACAGTCTCTGCAGGGAGAGGCTCTGCCCTTTCCTGCTCCCTCTCTTATGCCCTCGACTCCTACTCAGCCCTCCAGCTACTACTCAAACATCCCTCCCCTCCCTGACACTTTCCCTGTTGGCCCTGACCCGTCATCACCAAACCCTAACCTTAACCCTCCTAACCCTAACATTGAAGAAGACCAAGGGTGTGCAAAGGACGCGGAGCCAAGACTTGGTAAGAGGAAAAGGTGTGTTAAGCCTAGGGCACAAGAAGTTTTTATCGACTGGGAAGAGGACTTCTAGTGGCAAGATACCATGGACATGGTGGCAACAGTCCTAGTAAGCAAAGTCAGGGGACATAATTACTCTGCGGCAAGACTTAAGCAGTGGGTCGCGGAAATCTGGGGCCATCATTTGGCCGATCTGCCTTTTGTACAGACCTTTGTCCGTGGCTGGTTTGCTCTACGATTTGCGCGAGCAGAACACACCAATTGGGTATTATCTTCCTTCTGGCACATCGAAAAGGCCCTGGTAATGCTAAGGAGATGGAGTCCACTTTTTGACCTGAAGAGAGAACATATTGGGGCTGGGCCAATTTGGGTTCGCCTCCCTAGATTGCCACTCCATTTTTGGACTGAAGACATCTTCAGGAGAATTGGGAATTCTCTGGGTACCTATCTAGACTATGATAGATCTTACCTCTCTACTGGGATTATGGCCTATGCGTGGATACTGGTTCACCTAGACATCAGAGGAAGGTTGCAAGAACAAGTCACCCTGCGATGGAGGAACTACAACCACACCCAAATACTTGACTATGAGGGGGTCCCCTTCCAATGCAGACGATGCCACAGGGTGGGACACCTCTACAAGGATTGCCTCTACTCGCGAAATCAAAGGTTGGCAACAAAGGGAAGTCATCTCCCTCAGTAAGAACTCAGACACAGGCGGATCACTCGGATGAGGCAAAGCAAATGGACATTGTTGCAGCTGGATCCAGGCCAGCCTCGACAACTCTGAAGAAGCACGGGAAAACACCTCTTCAGCCTCCTTCACCTCCACTGACCAAGTCTAAGGCGGCCCCTGGAGTCGCGCTATCTTCGGGTATGTCTATTCCTAACCCTTGCTCTGCATCAATTACTAGTACTTCTACTCATAAGGATAATACTATGGGAGCTCGGCAGAACCCAAATATATCGCAACCCAGTCTAAGTCACCCTGCATGCCCCCTTAATTCCCATGTGCTTGTTACATCATGTACTCCCCCTACCACCTCTGAGGAAATGCCATGGGAATTAAACCCTGGAACTGACCCCACCCCTCACAGATACCACCTTCGCTCACATTCTCGGTCACAGGCTCTAGACGCTATAGGCATTGGACTTGTCCCTCCCTCCACCACTACGAAGCTCCCACGAGGCAAACCTTCCTCCCTGTCAAAAGCTAAACAGAAGACATGAATGGAGGTGGCCGAGGGCAAACAGCTTACTCTCGACAGGGTCCTTAGAGCGCAGAGCCCCCTTGAGCCGTCTCCACCATGAAGGTCTTCTCCTTCAACTGTAGAGGGATTGCTAGTTCTGAGAAAAAACTAGCAGTGCAAAGGCTTCTCCAGAAGGAGCCGATTGACATCGTCTTACTACAAGAAACCTTGGGTGCCATCGATACCATTTCCCCTCTATTGGAATCCATGCTCCCAGGATGGCAACTCCAAGCCATTGATGTAAACGGCCATTTGGGGGGCATCACCCTGGGATACAATCCTCGCTTGATTAAATTGAATGGCACTTGGGGTGGCATCGGGTTCATTGGGGTGAATATCTACTCTACCGACCTGGGATTAGAGATCAGACTGTTGAATGTCTATGGGATCTGTCACAACCGAGAGAATTTCTAGGAGCAGTGGCTGTCAGCCAACATCCTGCAACCTAACAACATCATTCTGGGGGGAGACCTAAACTTCTCTCTGGGCTTATCAGAGTCATGGGGGCACCATGCCCAAGTTGACCCCTTATCGGTCTTCTTCGAGCGCCTCCTAGATCTACACAAACTTGTCCCGACCTGGAGGAATAGAAGAAGTGAGGAGGATAGTCTTGTTAGGAGACTCGACCATTTCCTCATCAAGGAACGATTCCTGGAGTAGGGTTTCACTTATCGCCAATGGGTGGGATCGGGTGGACTATCAGACCATCTACCGATATATCTTGACATCCGGAGCGATATAAGCAAACCACGAGCCCCTTTCAGATTCATCCTCCTGGTTGAAGGATAATTCCTACACCCGCCTCGTCACATACTTTTGGAAGGCCCACCCACCTGCTACCAGAGGGAACATCATAGAAGGGTTCATCAGCAACCTAAAGGAATTGAAGAAGCTATCTAAGATATGGGCACATAAAAAGAGGTGTGTAGAAGAGCAATTGTTAAAAGATATTGAATTATAAATTGCCGACTTGGAGGAAAACAGTGGGGGTATCTTCCCATCAAATGAGCTTAGGGATAAGCTCACAGACTTAATAACCAAACGAGGGAACATACTTAAGGAAAGGGAGGAAACCTGGAGACTGTGGAGTAGAGTGATATGGTTGAAGGAAGGAGATTATAACTCGAAATTCTTTCATAAATTTGCAAATGGAAGAAAAGCTATTAACACAATCTGGAAACTGGCAAATGAGCAAGGAATTGAGGTGGACACCTTCCCTCACCTGGCCACCCTAGCTACCTCACATTTCAAACAGGTCTACCAGGCCCCTCCCATTTCCACCCTAACAAAGGTCATTAGGGTAGCACAACTATTCCCTCGGTTTATCAAACATGAGGATGCTATGGACCTTAATAGAGAAGTCACTCTTGGGGAACTGAAGGCCACCCTGAAATGGTTTAGGAGGGATAAGAGCCCCAGTCCAGATGGCTGGTCAGTGGAGTCCTATCTGGCCTTTTTCGATATACTAGGGCAAGATTTACTCAAGCTCATCGAGGAATGCAGGATGACTGTGACGGAATGCATGGGACCATCAACTCCACCTTCATCACCCTCATCCCTGAATCATACAACCCATCAACTTTGAATGATTTCCGGCCCATCTCCCTGTGCAATTGCATATACAAAATCATATCCAAAACCATTGCTAATCGCCTCCACCCTATTCTATCCACCCACATATCTTCAGAACAATTTGCCTTCCTACAGGATCGTCAAATTCATGAAGCCATAGGAACGGCCCAGGAAGTACTACACTCCATACAGACTAAGAAGATCAAAGGTATGATCCTTAAGGTTGATCTATCAAAGGCATTCGACCAGGTGAGTTGGTTATACATCAGAATGCTCCTAACTCATTTAGGATTTCCTGTAGGAGTTATAAAATGGATTATGTGCTACATTACTAATATATCCTTTAGTGTCCTAATAAATGGAGTTGCATCTCCTCTCTTTAGTTCTGAAAGAGGGCTGAGACAAGGATGCCCATTATCTCCCCTACTCTTCCTCCTGGTCATGGAAGAGCTCAGTAGATTGCTCAAGGATATGCACCTTAGAGGCAGGCTCTTGGGAATCAAGATCTCGAACAGATGCATGATAACACACCTCCTTTTCATGGATGATGTGTTAATGTTCGTTAATGGAGGTCTTGGATATCTAACCACCATACAACACACCATCAATCTATTCAAAACTGCTACGATCATGATCATTAATAACTCAAAATCCACCATTACCATTTCGGAATGCTCCCCTCATGAGATTCAGTTTGCACTACAAAGGTTTCCATTCACCCTGTTATAGCTAGATGAAGGCCTTTGGTATCTGGGATACAGACTAAAGCCACTCGGATACAAAATAGCTGACTGGATATGGTTGATTTCTAATCTTGAAAGGAGACTTAATATATGGTATCACAAGTATCTCTCCAGAGCCGGAAGACTAGTGCTCATCAAAGTTGTCCTCAAGGCCACCCCTATATACTGGATGTCACTTGCATGGATCCCAAGGGGCATTCTTATTATAATACAAAATCTCCGTTGTAGATTCATGTGGAAAGGCAAACAAACAAGGAGGATTTTTGCATGGGCAAAATAGGATCTGCTATCTATCCCTAAGAAATGGGGAGGATGGGGTATTAAGAAACTGGAAGATTTCTCC
Organism: Pinus taeda; assembly: GCA_000404065.3. Classification (NCBI taxonomy): domain Eukaryota; kingdom Viridiplantae; phylum Streptophyta; class Pinopsida; order Pinales; family Pinaceae; genus Pinus; species Pinus taeda. Next base: position 73,229 of record APFE030514299.1, read on the forward strand.
TCTGCACTTGCGGCCAAGCTAGGGTGGCAATTAATCACCACTAGCATCCTCTGGACCAAATTTGCATCCTCTAAGTATATCGATCCACTAAGGCTTGGACTGGCTGAGATAGACAAGCTAGAACAAATCTGGGATCTCAAACATATGGAAAGCGGTTTTGAATTCATTGTCACTTATTCATGATGGCCTTACATGGAGAATATTTGATGGGATATCTATCCGCATAGGCCTTGACCCTTGGATAGGATGTGGGAATGCACACTTACTACCTGAAGGATTACTCTAGAACCTAACTGAGAAAGGCATCACATGCATCTGCCACATTGTGGACCAGAAGAGATCAACCTTCCTGCACCAAGCGTGAAAGTCTACCCACAGCCTGCTCTTACCTCTTCATTGGCACCAACCTTGGAGAGCATACACATCGGCCCTCACTGAGTCTCACATCTGTATATTGGAAGGGGAGGATGAGATTACATGGGCTATTGCAAAAAATGGTCGGTACTCTCCAAAAGAGGGGTATCTACATCTTACCAATAGACACAAGCCACTACACATTGATATATGGTGGAAAGGAATGTGGAAGCTCAAAGCCCCCCTCAAACAAGATTACTCATGTGGTCCATTCTGAAGAACAAGGTCCCGACCGAAGAAAACCTTATCAAAATGGGGCATTATGGGCCCTATTAGTGCTGCCTATGTAAGGATAGCACTAAAACCATGGATCACCTGTTCCTCTCATGTCCCATCACCACTGACCTCTGGAACTCCACTCTCTCACACATCCCTTCGACCTCCACCTAGAGAGGACAAAACACAAAGGAGGTATGGGCTAATTGATGGACATCTGCATCTCCGCAGAAAGCTAGGAACCTCCCCCTCCTCATTAGCTAGGAAATTTGGATAGCCAGGAACTGTATCATTTTTCAGGACTCCGCTACTCTGGCCAATCATCATAGACAGAATCCTCGCCGATTACAACATTATACCTGAGGATGATGCTAACTCTCCACCCAGAAATATCATCCCTGAGACCATTGATCACTCACAACAGTGGGCATATTTTGACGGATCGGCACAAGAGACAGGATGTGGGGGAGGGGCTGCTCTATATTTAACAAATTCCCATTACTACCATATACAAATGGGACTTGGAGATGACACTAATAGCTATGCAGAACTCATCACAGCAAAAAATCTCATTCAATTTGCAATCGAAAAAAAAATTGTTGAAATCTTCAAGTTTTTGGTGACTAAAAAATTGTTTGCAATTGGATAAACAAATCTACAACAGGTCATGCTTACACATTGTGGCACATATTGGATGAGGTACATAGATACATAACTTTTTTTGACAGTTTTGCATGTCACCATATCTATAGGGAACGGAACACACTCGCTAACAAACTTTCCAAAGAGGCAGCGATCCGGTCACGCAACCTCTGGATGATTCAGGAGCAGCGAGAAGGGGAACACTACCAGTACTACCATCACCATACATGGACCATGCAACACAGGCTCAATAGGAGCCTGATATCATCTTATATGCGACCTATTATTTTTGTTTATATCTATCTTGCTTATACATAAACAGTACATGTTATAGGAATACTCTCTGCGTAGAGTAATCAAAATTTTGAGTTTTTAAACAACATTTTTTCATGGAACTGTCTCCCTGCGTGAAGAACATATCTTCTTTTATTTTTTTGATAGACACACAGCCATTTAAATCATGCATATGCACATAGCATCTACAACATGTATTTTTCCTTCCATTAATGAAAATTACGATTTTTCCAAGTGGAAAAAAATAAATTCTAGAGAATAAGGCATATATAATATATATATATATATATAATATTATAATATATAATATATAATATAATATATATATATATTTCTTTCCTTTCTTTCTTTTTCTTCTTTATTATATATATTGGAATCAATAAACATATACATCTATAAAGTTATAGGGAAATGCCAATTTTTATGAGCATGTTATTAATTTTGTAAATTCTAAGATAAGATGTATTATAAGGATTACCTAAAACAATTTTGAGAGTTCAATTCTTGTTGAAATTTGGCAAAAACAAAAATTTAATTTTGACTTAATTCCATGGTTTTTTTCAAAAGGTTGAGGATATTGATTAATTTGGAATCCATGAAAATCCCTTGGATGTGGATGAAGGATGCCCTGAAACATTACTTCCATATTACTATAATGAATGCTCAAATATCAAAATTTAACATATTTGAGTTATTAGAAAAGAGGGAACTTTGATAGTCCTTGTCCTTATCTTCCCCTTTTGAAAAATTACTTGTTATATTGGATGAATGGTTAATGTGATATATTGAATGAATGGTTGAAGGTGAGAACTTCATATCCCTTCACCAACGTAGGCAAGATGATTGTTGGTCCTTGTGATCATATGCAAAGCTATATATCTTTTGTTATTGACATGATTAATAGTTGTTAGGTCATCATGCGTTTGAAAGTGAAATAATTTTCATGTCATTGACATGGTTGATATTTTGTTGAGCCATCATGCATTTGAAAAGTTGAATCATCAATGATATTGTTGTAGTGCATGTAGATTATGCATGGATTATGGTGTAAGATAACCCATTGTTGATATGAAATTACATGTGTTATATTGCATGGATGATTAAAGTGATATATTGGATGAATGGTTGAAGGTGGGAATTTGCCATCTCTTCGCAACATAAACAAGATAATTATTGTTCCCCGTGACCAAATGCAAAACTATATATATTACATTATTGATATGGTCAATATTTTGTTGGGCCATCATGCATTTCATGGGATCGTTGTTCACATTATTCAGGTGGTTGATATTTTGTTAAACCATCATACATTTGAAAATGGAAGCATCATTGTGGTTGTAGTAGTGTGTATGGGTTATAGTGTAGGATAACCCATCGTGATATAAGATTAACAACTCTTTATACTTTTGTGAATTGATTCTAGCGTACATTAAAACATAGATGGAGGAAGCATATGTTTGAACAATGCTACAAGTTATTTTATAGGATGTTTTAAGGTTGTATAGGGGTACACACTTGAGTAAGTGGATGTGCATGGATCATTCAACAACTCAATTCCTATGAGAGATATTATTGGCATAGATTTTAACACTACAATATAAACTAATCCATTAGTCCATCATCCAATTATAAATCACATGATGAGTTTCGAGGCATCATCCAAGTTATTCAAAATAACCAAGGAACAATTTATCATTTTTAATATCATTTACATTTTGATTTATTTTCAAAGCTAGATATCAAAATAAAATGTCTATTGATGCATGTTGTAGTTTATTTAGTTAGTTGGGTCTAGTTTAGGTGGTTGAGAGAAGTGTTATCTTCCCCACCATCTCTTGAAAGTGAAATGTTTATTTCTTAATAAGTGTATCGTTGTGATGACTTTAAGCCATGTTGTTGACTTAACCTTATGACTTGAAGAATTTAGGGTTTACCCTAGGTACCATCCTTGTAATGAAGGAAAATATTTTCACTATACTAAAATTAATGTTCAAATGTGTGTTTGAATAACCCTTGAAATGAGATATTGTTCACTTTTGTATCATAGTATTAAACACACACATGCAATTACTCCAATGAATTGTTCTTGACCTTCTCACTATTTCTATGCAAGCATGTGGTTGGGTCTCTCACACACACATATACAGGATTTGTAGGCGGTATGCAAGTAAATTTAGGAGTTCAATTTTTTCATTTAATAGATTTTTTATTTTTCTTACAATAAAAAATTGTGTAGGTTTTATATAATAAAATTATTTTGGTGACATGTAGGTATATCATTTTTTTTGTTCAACATTAAGGTTGGCCTCAACCTAACCTTAGCTTAGCTCTTGTGATGATGATGATGATAATAATGTTATTTTAAAAATATATCTCAAAATTTTCTAAAAAAACTATAAAAATTATTATATTTTAATTTGGTTTGTAATAAAACTCAAAAACACATTTTATTAATAAATTTCTATAAAATAAAATTATATTGACTATCTCATATATAATTAATATGTATGTATAAACATATAAATTAAAATTAAAATAATAATAATATATATAGAAGTAATATTAAAATAATAATTTGAATCCTTTTTAATCCTACCATATCTATGAAAGGAAGGAAGAGAATCTACTCTTTGAATATGTAAATTTCAAATCTTTATATTAAAAAAGTTTGGATTTTGGAAAAGAATTGATCCTATAGATACTATAATATAGTAAGTTTAATGAATCTTAAAATAAATAAATAAACTTCAAAAATAAGCAACATTATCAATTACCAAACAAATAATATGGAAAACTTAGGTCAAACGTGGTACAACAACACCCATGAAGTTGTCTGACTCAGAAAATGAAATTTTTAAAAAGTAATTTTGTAAGTTGGAGGAGCAAAATAATGAGTTGGTTATGGAGGTTAGTTATAGCACCTTGAATTGAAAGTCAAGCGCCTTCAAACCATTGCGATGAAAAAGTTGATGTTGAGCTCTCATGCTCACCTTCTTCCACATTTCATGATGTTAATTGTGAGTCTAATGTTCATGATCATGACTCATCACAAGTTTTTGTTACACCTAATTTTAAAAAACATGCTACATGTAATAAGGAAATGAAGAATTGGAAAATACAACTCTGACAATACATACATGCTCATAGCTTCTAAATAGAAAAATTGTGCCCATCTCCCTGAAAACACACAACTTACCAAAAATTGTAGGCAAAGACCAATTATTGGACCTTCCATTAATGGACCATATCAAACTCCAATTACTATTTGAATATCAGACCATTTCTTACCACAACCCCATTCAAAATTAAAATTAAAATGCTATATTTTTATCATTTCATAAAGAAACATCACACACAAAGGTAATTACACAGAAAACACCTATGGATTAATCTTTGGTACCCTCTAACATATGAATTTCTTTTTCTTACATCGCTCAGTTCAAAGGGGTATTAATTCTACATCCTTTTAAAGGCTTGAGAAAAAGAATTTTGAGAAGGTGAAACACTTCCTGTTGAATAATCACTGATGTTATCATTGTGGCTTGAGAGCTCAGCATCACAGATTGAATAAAATCCAACAAAATTTATGCCCATGCAAAAAAAACTTTACCACTAATTATTTTTTGGTCCCAACATGATCCCATCAAACCTCAAAGAAAAACTTTGCTTTAACAACAATAAGAAATTTCTCCCAAACCCACCTTGAACTTATTATGAAAACCCATCCTTATTTTGGTCCTTACCTCCTCACGCTTGTTGTCACCAGAGTCGCTAATCGAACTGATAATGAATTTAAAATGAAGCTCCCAGATGACCGATTTTTGGATGGTATCATGTGTAATGGAAACCTAAGGTATTATAATAAATTTTGCCGCTTTCAATAAAATAACAATTAAAATACTTTAAAACTTAAAAAAATATTATAAATATTTTTCAAACATTTTTTTTTTCTTTTTTCAGAGGGGAAATCCCCTTTGAAGAAGCTGTATATATTACATCATGGTACAATTTATTTACAACGGGATATTCCGAACATATGTTGCATCAACAACAACCCAGCAAATACAATAATTGCACAGCAGTGCGAACATGTATCGCGAGTCAAACCCGAGTAGGGAGGCTAATAACCAGTCATCCCATCCACATGGGATAACGACCGCATACCAAATATTTTTCAAACTTATATTAACTTGATTAAAATTATTTATTATATTAAATTAATTTTGTTAAAATTATTTATTTTCAATAAAAATTCATGAGTTAAAGTGTTTTACTTGCTATGTAAGAATTTTCGTATTTTTTATTAAATTGGAGTTTTTAAAAACGTGGTTTACCTTTAGAGATTACACTAATATGTATGAGTTTGTCATCATATATATGATATTCTAACAAGTATGAAACTAATATGTATGAGTTTGTCACTATATAATTAATCAAGTATGGAAGATTTGAAGAGACCTACTCCAATTTACGATAGCTCTCTTCGCTATTTTTTGAAGAGAGACCCTTTAAAACAAGCATAATACAAGAAGAGCTGCAAGACAGCTGGTCCTTGCCAAGCTACCTCAGAACTATTTGTGTATAAGAGATAAACGTTATAAAAGGGTATAGTTTATTAAGAAGAAAATCCATTTCAGAGCTCTACCTCTGTCCCCACTCGTTGTGACTATGCTTTACGCCTGCACTCGTTGTGATTTTGCTGGTGGGATAATTGGCTGAGTCAAGGTAAACAATTAGTTGGGTTGGGTTAAAAAGGATGGCCCATGCTTGCTAGTCAATAAACGTTGTGCCATTACCTTTGCCATTGGATCCTTCCGTGATACTATAGAGTGTTATGTGTCTTCCCTTGACTATGTTGACCTTATTTTGGGGATTCCTTACCAGCACCAACGCAAATCATTGTATGATGGTAAAACATATACTTATATACTTATAGATTCATTATCAAATTCGCGTAGTGCAATGAATGACATGTATTGCTACAAATCCATTTAAATCTAAGTGGTCACCAATGTATGAGTTGGTAATGATTATTTTGTTGAGGCTAGACAAGTTGTCATTGTTGGGCTAGATTCCTTGCTAATCTTTTAGATAGAGATGGTCGAGTATGTTGTTGGTTTCTAATTAATGGTCCTTGCAAGCAAGTGTTTTCAGGGTTGGTTGGGCTCACATGATGTTACCCTTTACCATTAATCTCAAAGGGGGAGAGAGAAATACTAGATGGCTTGGTATTTGCAGAAGGTGGCCATCAATGCAAAAGGGGGAAATTATTAGCATTATGGTTGGCTGACATGTTGACATTGATATCAACATGGTAGTGGTAGCCCTCATGATTATTATGAATTGCGACCATAATGAAGTGTTGCAAAGGATATATCATGTTTGTAGGTTCTTTATGAAGCGGCGTCATAGTTGTAGTAGATCTCGGACAAAAATGTTTGATTTTCTAAATGTTAGAGCGTTGTTATGGTCTCCCTATCATCATAAAGTGTGAGCATAGTACTAACATAGCATGCATGTTGTATGCATGCAGTGACTGCCTCACCCTACTAGGCTTGCTCTCGACATTGCCTGTAGTCATGTAAAGCTAAAAGAACGAGAAAAATCCATTGAAATTTCCCATGGTTGCAATGCCTTCAATGTTTAGCTGATTTGGTTGTGTTTAGTGATTTGATTCGGTCATGGTTGATTGTTAGCCATTGGCATAATGAAATTAATTATATGTGCATGGAGTTTTTTTTGGTCCACTTTAAGTAATGATTGATCGATTAAGTTCTGGCTTGATGTAATATCCTGGAATACATTAATGGTTCTGGACATAATCTAAAGTACTTAACATGGATTAAGTTGATCCTTCTTGCGTAGAACTAGTCACAAAGTGATGTGTTGATGCATTGAAAGCTTAGGTGATGAAATAGTCTAAAAATAAGTGGAATGCATCGAATATAAAAAATGCTTTGATTTTCTCCATTTAGTGTGCTAAATACACTAGTATAAAAAGCCATGCGATGGACTAAATTTTATTGAGAGGATATGAAGAATTTGCAAGAGTAACATATGGTTTGCATGGACATGTGATGCGCTTGGATAGGTAAATATTCAATAGAGAAATAAATATATCTAAGAAAAAATAAATAAATAAATTTCAAAACCAATGAAAATGAAAAGAAATCGAAAATAAAATATGTATTTTCAATGGAGGATTTAAGTAGACTTTAAGCTCACTTGAAGTTGTGTAAGTGTACCCTACTTAAGTAGATTTTTGATAGTGCCTCAACTTCAACATTGTGGGGAGGTTTCTTGTGATAGATCTTTGATAGTGCCTTAGCTTCAACATTCTGGGGAGGCTTCTTGTGATGTAATTATTTTCAAATTTAACACTTTTTCAACAATAACTAGGTTGTCCACATGTATAATTTCTGAAATTTTTCAACAGTAAAAACATTCTCAACAATAAACTTTTCTTCACTAATTTCAGACCCAATTTCTTCCAGTAGTTGATTATTAAACAACATGTTAATGACATTCTCAACAGTGAACTTTTCTTCACTAATTTCAGACTCAATGGTTGCCAGTAGCTGATTATTAAACAACATGTTATCAATTGGCATCTTCAACTTAGATTGGATCACATCGCATTCTCCAAGTGAATGTCCAAAATCTGTGCTTTCAAAATTAAGTTCAACAACGGAGAAAGGATTCCCTGAAATGAGATTCTGATGAATTGGAAACAATTAATATTGTTAAATAATGAATCCATACAGGAGAGGATGGTTTTAGATAGAGGAGGAATGACATGTTATAGAGTTTTGCGAACCCAATGTTTCGGACTGCCAAGTGAGTCCATCATCAGGGGATGCAGCAATAGATATTCTTCAACTTTAATGATTAATCCATGAGCTATGTTTAAGGTATATATATAGGTTATAAAGGAATGATGTGAGAAATTAGGTCGGCCATTTTTTATTTTATTTTATAATAATTTATTTTATTTTTATTATTAATATTTATTTATATTTTTTATCATATTATTCTATTAATATTATTATTATTATTAATTATTAATTAATTTTTTATTTTTATTTAATTAATTGATTTATTTATTATGTGTTTAATTAGCTAATTATTAAGTTATATAGGTGGATTAATTAATTAATTTAATAAATAGGTTAAAGGGATAAATAGGTTACTTAATTAATTTTATGTTTTATAGGTTTAATTATTATGTTTACTAATTTATTTATATATAAAATTAATTATTTTGAATAATGATTTACTTATTTTTTAATGTGTTTCAATTAATTATTTAATTATTTTTTTTGTTATATATTTATTTATTTATTATTATTAATATTATTTATTTTATTTTCTTTATTTTATTTTATTTTTTTTTATTTAATTTTTAATTGTATATTTTTATTAAAAGAGTGGATTAAATAATATAATTTTTATTTATTTATTTATTTTATTTATTTTTATATGTTTATTGATTAATTAATTTGATTAATTAAATAATTAATTGATGAGTAATATATTTATTTATTCCCGGATCCGGGTGATCCCCCTGCCATAAATGGCATTCATGCAAATTAAAAATCCCTCGTACCGCCACCTGCTCCGCAGCGTGGAGCCCCAGGTCTCGCATGATGGAGGGAGGAATGTTTTTATGGCCGTAGGCCGGAGCAGGCCGGCGCCATTAATGAAGGCCGAAGCCCGAAGCCGCCTGCTGTGGGTTATTTACATGGAGTTCCCCGGTGATATTTCCACTTCGTCGGTTCAGGAGCATGGTGTTCAGTTTGTTCTGAGGATAGAATGCGAAGGTGAGAAGGAGTCCAGTTTCAGAGGTGAAATCCGAGCCTGTTCAGGCTTGAATTTGCAACACCTCCATTCTACCTGCGTGTTGCACAGCGGAAATCCTTCGGTGGCTTGGGGTAAGTGGTTTATTCACTGTAACATCAGTTACATTTGCTCTGTCTCTCGGTGTTGTGCTTCCTCTGTTTATTCTCTCCAGCCTACGGTTCATCTGAGGCAGTGTTCGGGGTTTAGTATATGTTCTTTTGGGTTTTCCGTGACTGTTAGCATAATGAAGCGTCCAGGGAAGCGTACCCGCTCGGGTGAACGACCTGGCAGCAACAAGCGTCCCTCCGCTCGCCCTCAGCCCAACCCGCTGCTCACAACCATTAATCTCTCTTCCTCCCCTGAGGATCCTCCTCCCAGCAATCCTTCTCGCCATCCGATTCCTAACAGTGCCTTTCAGTCCACTCATTTTAAATTCCAAAGTAACCTGAATCGCCCTCTGATTTCCGCCCAGATTACCATCCTCATGTCTGAAGAAGTTAACCAGGTTGCCCCTCTCTCATGCATTAACCCCAATTCTTCTCACAGTAGTGAGCGCACCTTTGCCAAGAACGACATGGACGTTAAAAGGGAGACTGAACCGGTTATCCAGGTCGATTCGCCACCCTTAATCCCTCCCCTGGTTGACTGTGATAATTTTGCAATTGAAACCGATGCTGGAACCACCGACAAGGTGCAGGAGGGCAACGTGTTGGGTGATAAAGAAATGCTCAGTCAGGACGACGCGTGTCTGAAGGCCGAGGAGACACAGGGGGACGAAGGAAAAAATGAATAATTGGCACTTTGGTTCGTTCTTTTTGGCTCTCTTGTGGATGCTCCGGAAGCACTGCCCAGCATCGATCCCAGTTTTGGGTCTCTCCTCGCCGCGGCGTATGTTCGGTTCCTGGACTCGGGTTCTCAGTTCTGTTTCTTTGATTATCTTTTTGTTCATCTCTCTTGGTATGCTTGTAAAGCCAACGGAATTGGCTGTTTCTTTGATTATCTTTCTGTTCATCTCTCTCGGTATGCTTGTAAAGCCAACAGAATTGGCTGTATGTTTTTGAATCTCTCCAGTTTCTACAGTAATGGGGCAGTTTTGTAAAGTGAAAGGCTTGCGGGCTCCTGCCCTTGCAGCCGCCACCTTATGTAAAAATATTTTGTTTACCAGTTAATAGAATTAGATTTTACCGAGAAAAAAAAAAACATTTATTTATTTTCTTATCAATTAAAGTATTTATATTTGGTTAGTTGGTTTTATTTAATTTATATATTCAATTAATTAATTTAATTAAATAATTAATCTTATAGGATTGGTGAGATATTTTTATAGTATTATCTATAATTCCTAGGGTTAATTTTTAATTGTTTAAATTTACAACTATATGTATTTTATTAGTTGTGATTTAATGTTATCAAGTTATATGAGAAGTAATCTATTACTGATTTATGTTTAGATTAGTCAAATGGTTTAAAGGTTTAAGGAGGCTGATTAAGGTAAATTTTATATAGATTTTTAAAAGAGGAGGGAATAGGTTAATATAAGGGGTAAGAGCTGATTATTGTTTTTTTAAGATTTCAAGTTAAGGTTTCCAAGTGTTACTTAGTTTTAATCCATCATCCCGGTTAAAGTTGTTTTTCCTTTTTTCTATTTCAATGGCTTCTTTAATTTTCCTTTTAAGATAGTGTTCTTCTTTTCTAACAAGTTTGGCTTCTTCCATGCAGATGTAATGAGAGGAAGAGTGAACATGTTCTGCTAAGACTGATTTAGAAATTCTTTCACTTCTTAAGTCAGTAGCGTGTTCTTTAATTCTAACATTAAGAGACCTACCTGTTTCACCTATGTACTCCTTACCGCATGAGCACGAAATCACATAAACACCTTTCTGAAGGTTAAGGTTTATAACTTGATAACATTAAATCACAACTAATAAAATACATATAGTTGTAAATTAACAATTAAAAATTAACCCTAGGAATTAATTAATACTATAAAAATATCTCACCAATCCTATAAGATTAATTAATTAATATTAATTAATTGAATATTATAAAATTAAATAAAACCAACTAACCAAATATAAATACTTTAATTGGTAAGAAAATAAATAAATATTATTACTCATCAATTAATTATTTAATTAATCAAATTAATTAATCAATAAACATATAAAA
>APFE030514299.1:98232-157939 GCA_000404065.3 Pinus taeda
AATATAAACCCTATAATTTATAATCTGGGAATACAACCCATAAAGCAATACACCAAATTACATAATTTGGCAATACACCCCACAAAGCAATACACCAACTTACAAGTAAACTACCTAATATATAACCAATTAAACTACCTGAAAAATAGAAGGAAAAGTCCTAAATAATTCGAAGCTCCAGCTAAAACCACCTTTGATTTAAGCGAGATGGAAACCCGAGTCTACTACTATGATGGTGGAGAATGCACACCAAATTCTACTACTATGATGGAAGATAGAATATGAATAAATAATTGAGAGAAAAAAACATCATAGTTTCAACCCATGTCAGTTTGGAAAGGTTGTCTTCATTATTTTGTTAATGAGGATATGTGATATGAATTTAAAAAAAAAAAAAAACAATTATCACTAAACACATTAGAATTATTATTTTTTCTAAAGAAAAGAATATTCATCTTGGTGTCGCCACCTCTTCGAAGTATTTCTCATACGACTTATGTATAAACTTTAAAGCTTTGAAAATACGCTGAAACATGACTAAACCTCATGTAACTAGTGTTTGCTTAAAACAAAGAAAAAAATAAAACAAAAGCCTAAAGAGATGCTTGAACATTTTAATGGGTAATTTTCTTAAAAAATTATTGCACTCTGAATGTCTAGTGGGTTTAAACGCAGCTTAAGTTTGCCAAAAAAAAATCAATATTTTCTTTATTTTTATGACTTTTAGTTTTCCAAACTTTTTACAGATTTTATCCCATACTTATTGGATTTCAATCAAAAATAACTAACAATTCTTTTTATAATGTATTTGCAATTATATTTGTTACATTGTACTTAAGTTTTCACTTTACAAAATAATGTTAATAATGGCTTCAAACAACAAGAAAGAGAATGTTTAAACGAGGAAGGAAGTTATCGGTGAGAATAGAAAAACATGGAAGGCGCGGTAAGAAAAAAGAAATGAGAATGTGGTACTTTACATACAAATAGTTGCTCAGCCTGTGGTGATTTATTTGTTGGAGAAAAAGAACACAGATGATAGGGTTAGTAGAGTGAAAAGACAATTCCCATAAATAACTTGGTATTTTAATAATTTAAAAGAAGGTTACTTGTGGCTTCAAATACTATGAAAATGAATGTCTAAATCAGGAAGTCATATTTCAGAGTAAAAGGCAAGGAAAGCATCAAGCAAATGAGTATGTCGTACTTCAAAAGGAAATAGTTGCTCAGTCTAAGGTGGTATCAAAAAATAATATAGATGATAGGTTTAATGCACCGAAAAACAATAACAAAAAATAATGATAAAAATAGAATAATGACTCTGAAGGATTGTTATTTTATGGAAGTTCATATTGTTGCATAAACATGGTTTTTTCATGATAGTAATGCATCTAATTTTTTACATATATGCATTCACAAAATCCCCTGTGCAACTTGATTTATTATCTTACCAGAATTGAACCATAACATATACTTCATCTTCAACTTATGCTTCATCTTCAACGTCTAATCCTATGCAGAAATGAACAGAATTATATTGAGAATGCGAAAATAGTTGTATTCAACCTAAACCCAGTGAATAATTTAAATTAAAATAATTATTTTATTAATTTTTATAATTTATAAATTTTATTATTATTTTATGATTTATAAATTTTAATAATAAAATGTTTTGAAATAGATAAAATCTAACCATATGAATTTATCTTTTTTATCTGAGGTAAGGAATAGTAACACTAGCAATGAGCCCATTGAACAAGTTATTCGCATTGAACAAAGAAGGTAATGAAACGAAGTGACAGACTAGAATTATTAGGAAAACATTGTAGTATGCGGTTATTTCTTTGTTACGCACCATCTTTATGATTTGTTATTGCAAAGCACGTGGCGGGGAAGAGCGTGGGAACTGACGACAGGGAACAGTTTGAGGTCTGGTGGGGCGAAGATTGTTACGTTCTTGCACATCACGATGTCACCTGGTCTTACCTTTGCTCTTTAAGGTGTTGTACAGTGACATGAAATTGCGTAAATTATCGATCATAAACTGGTTGGTCTTACTCTTAATTTTATCACAACCGATTGAGGGGAAGAAATCTCAGGCTCCTCGCCACTTTACACCTATTCGAGATAACATCCTTAGAGGTATAAAGAAATCATCAAAGCCATAACTTAGCACCATCTGGAGGCAGGTGGATGAAGTCTTAGGCAAGGATCTAACCTAAACTACAAGGTCCTCAATACCTCTACCACAAGAGGAGCCACCCAACAGATCTACGCCACCATTCACAATACCGCATCTACCATCCTTTCTAAACTTCAATAAGAGCCATTGCCAGCAACAACAAAGGCAAAAGCAGAGCTAGCAATTCGAAATCCTTCCTTTTGGCTTGGGTCAGTTTTGATCCTTTCATTGGAGCGCCCCACCAAACACATTGATATGGTAGTTGCGGATTGAACAGAAAGCAAGTGCATATTGAATGGGCAGGTTCAATGGGGTAAGTGAGAATGGGAGAATGCGTATTGAATGGACTGTGGTAATGTGGGCTAACTAAATGCGAGACTGTAGAAGGAAGGAATGCATGTGGAATATGGGAATGTGGGGCATGTTCTCCTGTGTATCGGCTAATGGTAAGGGAATTCTCAACCCAACAAGCGTTAGTAGGGATTATCAGCCCCAGGAGTTTGGCTAACCAACATTAGGTTACTTTCTCTATGCAAGCATTAGGCTACTTCCCAGCCCACAACTAATACTCTCCACCGAAAGAATTAACCATTATCCATAAGAGACAATTAACACCCTCAAAAAGGGCCATTAAACTTATAGATCTTATTAAAATAATTTCAAATTGCTAAAAAATATAGCAAGAAACATTTCCAAAGGCCTCTTTCACACTAAATACAGTTATAGAATTGCACCGGACTTCAAATTCGTGTACAGGAGTTACAACCTGTGAAGGACGGAGGGAAACTAACAACTATTTATAATTCTACCATTACTATGAACGATTAGTCTTCTAAGTATCCGAATGATTTTGTTATGTGAATGCAATGACAGTGAAATTATTCACAACCTAAAATTCAGGAGTTTCTTGGAATAAATCTAAGAGGAGCAATGGCCTGGCAGAATACATTGCCAAGAGCGTTACAGAAACCCTCTCCCATCAAGACAAGAACGCAAATTACCTGGAACATATGAATTCATTCCTCTCGTTGAGCAAGGCCGGTCGAGCCGAAGCACCTGGAAGTAATAGTTCCGAGCAAGAGCAGTCGAGTATTACCAAGCAAGGGCGATCGACCTGCTGTCTAGCTAGGTCGGTAGGTTTATAATTGCAACTAACTTAATACCTAATTTAATACTAGTCAATTTAATCGAAGGGTTGAAATTATTTGAATCGTATAACATTTAAATCAATAGCCCATGAATGTACACGTACCTTCAAAGGAGAGTTGATTTCAAAGGGAAACGCCTTACGACATAAAAATAAAATAAATAATAAATAAAGTTAAATTAAAATAAAAAGAAAAGATTTGTCAGAAAGACTTTGCATGGATTTCACGTGTCTAAGGGATTGAAATAAGCCACACCAACCATCACAGTTTCCAATCTTTCACGGCGGGAAGTGTCGGTCCTCCAGTGCTCCATGTGTACGCAGGTTAGGGATTCATCGCAATTAAGCCCAATCTCCCAACTATTAAGGTCATGATGCTCACCGACCAGTCTATCTAATCTGCTGTAAAAACTTTTCTAGGCTTCACATTGAATGTGAGAGAAGTCGAAATGGAAGAGGAATGCCATTAATTGTGCATGATTACAGATATATTTTAGTTGTGCAAAATTCCATACATGTTTTAGCTGGGGTAAGCAAACTATGCATTTGGAATTTCTTAGAAATTCAACATATTTATATAGGTTTAGTTCTTAGAAATTCAACAGATTTATATAGATTTAGTTTAGTACAAGATATGTGTTTTAGAGCTCTATGACTAGCGTATTCTTCCTGATAGTGTGTAAGAGGTATCTTGCAAGTCATGGCCCGTAGACTAGCAGCGATAGGAATTATCAGTTGACCAACAAAAATACATGGGGTAACCACCAACTTTATCATCCTTAGATCCAATGTTTGATGCATTGGGTGAAGCAGATGATGAAGGCTAGTTCATCTAGATGTCGACGGAATACAGTGCTACGAACAAGAATACAATACGAAGGTGCCCTTCATTATTTTTCTCTCTGGCCGGGAAAGAGGGAGTCACCACAGGTTATGAAAGTGACTTACTAAAAGATGGGGTACAACCTCAAGCACCTATTGTGGGCATTGCTTTGTTGCTTCCTAGAGGTTGTTTTAGTATTATTCAACATCGAGAACCTCATCATGCAAAAATATCAGAGCATGCATAAAAGATACAAGCAGGGTGAAACTGGTACTACTGCTCCCTATTGACTTATTACTTACCCAAAGGGTGCACGGAGCCCGACGATAGACTGGGGCTGGTTTTTGCCTTCTTTCTACCTAAGCCCTGTAAGACCAATGCATAGAAAGACAAGTACCAAGAAAGAGGATTATAGTATAGGCAAGACAAACATGCTAGGAAGACTGCACTAGAAGACATGCCATATAGTAGCATATAGAGTGTTCAACCAATGGAAAGGTTAGGGATTCATCACAATTAATCCCAATCTCCCAACTATTAAGGTCATGACGCTCACTGACCAGCCTACCTGATCTCCTGTGAAAACTTTTTTGGTCTTCACATTGAATGTGAGAGAAGTCGAAATGGAAGAGGAATGCCATTAATTGTGCATGATTCTAGATATATTTTAGTTGTGCAAAATTCCATACATGTTTTAGCTGGGGTAAGCCCAACTATGCATTTGGGATTTCCTAGAAATTTAACGTATTTATATAGGTTTAGTTCTTAGAAATTCAACAGATTTATATAGGTTTAGTTTAGTACAAGATATGTGTTTTAGAGCTCTGTGACTAGCGTATTCTTCCTGACAGTGTGTAAGAGGTATCTTGCAAGTCATGGCCCGTAGACTAGCAGTGATAGGAATTATCAGCTGACCAACAAAAATACATGGGGTAACCACCAACCTTATCAGCCTTAGATCCAGTGTTTGATGCATTGGGTGAAGCAGATGATGAAGGCTAGTTCGTCTAGATGTCAATGGAATATAATGCTACCGACATGAATACAATACGAAGGTGCCCTTCATTCTTTTTCTCTCTAGCTGGGAAAGAGGGAGTCACCACTGGGTACGAATACGACTTACTAAAAGATGGGGTACAACCTCAAGCACCTGTTGTGGGCATTGCTCTGTTGCTACCTAGAGGTCAGGCTAGTATAATTCAACATTAAGAACCTCATCGTGCAAAAATATCAGAGCATGCATAAAAGATACAAGTAGGGTGAAACTGGTACTACTGCTCCTTATTGACTTATTACTTACCCAAAGGGTGCACGGAGCTTAACGACAAGCTAAGGCTGGTTTTTACCACATTTTTGCCTTCTTTCTACCTAAGCCCTGTAAAGACCAGTGCATATAAAGACAAGTACCAGGAAAGAGGATTATAGTATAGATAAGACAGACATGCTAGGAAGACTGCACTGGAATACATGCCATATAGTGGCATATAGAGTGTTCAACGAGTGGAAAAGTTTTTAACCAATGCAGTGACT
This sequence comes from Pinus taeda, assembly GCA_000404065.3. Classification (NCBI taxonomy): domain Eukaryota; kingdom Viridiplantae; phylum Streptophyta; class Pinopsida; order Pinales; family Pinaceae; genus Pinus; species Pinus taeda. Next base: position 103,915 of record APFE030514299.1, read on the forward strand.
AGGGCAAGCCTGAATTAAAGCAAGCAGGGTCAATAATGCTAGATTTTCTATATCATAGCTGGTATTTCACAAGTAAGGTTAGTAATGCTAGATTTTCTATATCATAGTTGGTATTTTAGAAGCAAGGTCAATAATGCTATAGATGGTTAGTAATGCTAGATTTTCTATATTATAGTTGGTATTTCACTTACTTTTATTATGATTTCAGTAACTATCTCTCTCGCTAATGCTTAATATACTCCCGATTTTCCACATGTTACCCCCCCCAGTTGTTTCTTGCCTTGATATTGATCAAATGTTTATTGCATATGAAACTGCTTCCACCTCTGCCTCTGGTGAAAATCCAAATTCTTGTTCCTTTGAATAACCTTGTTCTTGTTCCTTTGAATAACCTTGTTCCTATGAATGATTTATGAGCATTAGAGTCAGAGAACATACTATTTCATCGAGATGCAAAACCCTCGTTTTCCTCTGTTCTTGGGGCGTGAAGCAGGCTATTGCAGTTTGCGGTTGCTGTGTGAAGCAAGTTGTTGCAGTAGCGATAAGAAGGGGCAAGGGGCAATGCCAATACATGCAGATGGTCAAAATAGCATCTGCAAAATAAACCCTATGTGGGTCATTCAAAGCGTCTGCAAAATAAACCCTTTGTGGGTCATTCTTAGAAAGATTGTATAGGTACCTCGCCTGGCGTTGACCCTTCCGCTAAGATGGTTGCTCCTATTTTATCCACCATTAGCCTGATGTGGCTATCTTCCCATATTATATATTCTAAGGTGCTCGATTCAATTCATAGATGGATGTTCCCTTTCAGAGCCATCTATGAGCCATGTGCTTAAGCCCTACAAAATTGGCAGCCATGTGTTTAAAGACTACAACTTTGGCAACCATGTAACCGAAGATATGTTTTTAATTCCTAAGCATGAAATGTTATTCAAACTAATGTTAGCATTAGTTTAACACCCTCTTTAAACTTCAAAATGCAAAGGAAATGGATAATTATAATATATGGTTTAGCCTCTCTACCTCGGGAAGAGGCTAAATAAGAAGGCGAAAAATATTTCATATATTGTTAGGTTAACTACTTTGGTTACTTGCTGCAGTAAGGAGAGAAAGCAGCTAAAATTAATGTCAAGCCCGCCATATCGATTACTATAGTCCATGCCATATACCAAATGGCAGGGACTAAAAAGCACCTTGCCCCTTTTATGCCCAATCAACACATTAACGTGATGGAGATAACATGTTAAAACCTAAATTCACACTAGTGAATAACATTACTCTTATGATTAATGTTGGTCCTTTAATCACCAGTGAGAATTAGATCCAAAATGATTATAACAAACTTGCAGGAGTCAATAACATCCAAAATGATTATAATAAGCTCACACTACTCAATAACTTGATTTATATATATATATATATATTATATATATATATATCTATATATATATCAAATATAATTTTATTATAATTATATTTTATGTTTATATTGTATAATAATAATTTATTCTTAAGATTATGATCAAGTTAGAAGTTAAATTGGTTTATGAGACTTTTTTGTTTGTAGGATAAGAGACTTTCCTCGACACAATAATTTGACTACAAAAGTTTACTAAAGTGTACATACTCTAGTCTTCTTTGGATGTACTGTTAATTGAGTTTATTTTAGATTGTTGGAAGAAACTATTACTATTCTCTCCATTTAGGTTCAATTCCCACAAATGACATGTTGAGTTCAAACTTTGTTATATTGACTTGAAACTTTGTTGTTAATTGTCCTTGAACCCTTCTAGAATTTACCCTTCAAATTTTCTATGAAATTTATGGGTTGAAAAAAATATAATATTATACATGTTAATATATATATATATATATATATATATAATATATATTTATATATATATATATATATATATATATATATAATATATATATATTATATATATTATCTCAAAATCAAACTTCAATAACTATATAAATATGTCAATCTTACAAAGAACTTGATGTCCAAATGAAGCTCCACTTATCCTATAACCAGCTTAGATCATCTTAATTCTGGATCTATGAAGTGTCTAAAGAGATCAAATCTCACGAGGTGCAATACTCTTTTCTGAGTGCAAAACTTGAAAAAATGTTTGCACCTCCAAGAGATTTGATCTCTCTCAAGCTTGATAGATCCAAAATTAAGATGGATTTATGTTGGTTTAATTATTAATTATTAACTAGTACAACCACATTAAAAATATTAATGTGGTTGATATAGTAGAAGGCTTCATTTGTATCTACCATTGATAAATATATAACAAAAAAATTATTGCAACAAAAATATTATTATTAACTATTGCAAAAAAAATATTATTAACTTTGATTTTACTTAACCCTTAAGAATTTCATGTCATGATAAAAAATAGAAGTGTTGAAGAGTTTATATCCTTTACAACCAAGGTATAAGGCAATTTTTCTAAAATTAGGTAGGCTTTGAAAATCCTTAGGAAATTGGTGGGCAAGGAGCCACGTGCCACAAATCTAATTTTTTAAATTTATTAAAAGTCAATGCAGCCTAACAAACTCATAACACTCTACAACCATTGATAAGCATTCAGACGAAGCATATGTTAAGCATATTCCCTTGAGAATCAATCTAGGTCGTTAAAAAAAAAAAGGGAAGAAGAAGAAGAAGAAGAAGTCAACAGATCCTCATACACCTTAAGTTGAAATAGGAAGCCATTGATAAGCATTCACACAGAGCATATGCTAAGCATATTCCCTTGAGAATCAATCTAGGTCGTAAATTTGAAAATAAATAAATAAATTAATTAATTAATTAAAAATAAATAAAAATAAATCAACAGATCCTCATTGACCTTAAGTTGAAATAGGAAGCCTTCCGCAGTTATAATTTTTATTTTTGTGTAATTTCATTGAGTCAAAAAATTTTAATTAATAATTTTATCTTTTATTTTCATTTTCATTTTTATGTAATTTGACTTTGTCAAAGTTAAGTCCCACTAGCACAACTGGTTGAGGCTGGGCCTCGTTAGCAAGGCACCCTAGGATCAAACCTCAAGGTGATGTTATGCCCGTGCTAGGGGGAGGAGACATGCTAAAAAATCCAGTCAATGTAGGGCTGGTGTGGCCCAGGCCAGGTGCGATATAGATGCCCCTAGTTGCGGTTTCTCAAGTCACATGTCAAGCCTGGAGGATCACAGATGACAAAAAAAATGACCTAGTCAAAATGATTAGATAACATAATATTACAAAACCTTACAACATATCTTCCATACTAGGATTACAAAACATTACAACATCTCTTCCATACTAGGATGGAGAGTGTCTCTTTGTCTAAAAATGTAATAAAATTAAATTTATAGAATATTTTTACTGTGAAATGAGAGATGGATTTTAGCATGTGGTATCGATGATCCATGGTATTGGCCCATGGTATGGTATGGTTAACAATATCCATGGTAAAGTGGGGTGAGTATCCATGGTTAAAATCTTGTTATATTGTAAGTATTATTTTGATTGTGAAATGAGAGATGGTTTTTGGGCATGTGGTATTGATGAGCCATTATATTGGTCCATGGTATAGTATGGTTAATAATATCTATAACTTGGAAGGTGAGTGACTACATGGAAGGGGGTGATTGGATTTCCTGAAGGACTGTGTAGCAGATAAAGGAAGGTCGCGGATATATTTGTTTTGTTCATTAGCATTTCCAGATGGAATCAAATGCACATTGGGAGTGTGTCCTGGAACAATGAGTCGGTAACTGTTCGTTGAAGGGAAATTGGCATAGGATTGTAGCATTGGACATTGGATGCAGCTTTGACTGTGTAGTGGATTTTGGACTTCTTGGGAAGGTGGTGAATCCTGGTACTACTTTTGAGGGTGTAGGTGTGATCCTCTAGATTCCCTTGTTGAATGATACGAGCAACATATCCTTTTATTTGCTGGCTTAGAAAATATGCATATGAGTATACGTGGTTATTGTAAATATCGTAATGAGTTGTGTTATAAAGCTCCAATATGCAGTATGTTGTCATGTCTTTCATTGTAAATACTTCAACGAGCTAATTTATAAAGCTCCATGGGCAGTATGTTTTCTTTTCAACGGTTTTGTTGAGGTCTTGGTGTGGTTTAACACCGAGGATGGTGCTCCCCAAGGGGGAGGGTTCTGTAACAACCCTAGTGAAAAGATCATGTAATAAAGAAAATAAAGGAAAAAATAAGACCACGGATAAGGGACATGTATTCCAAGCTTAATGTTGGGCAAAGATATCCTAGTGGGAATCACTCGATGTGTGTTCTTGGCTATGGAAATTGGAAAAGGCTAAGGCAAAGGCATTAAGAGGCAAAAAGGCATTTTTGGCACATTTAGTTAAGAAAATAAAGGAAATTAGGAGAAAAGGAAGGTAAAAGGTCACTGGTTGCATCTAAGGAGGAAATTGAAGGAAAATAGTGGAAAATGAAGAAATTAGAGGCCTCATTAATAAAAAGGCTTCTGAGGATTAGTTTGTAAGATCTTGGCTCAGGCTTGGTCAATTCAAGTTTGGAGCTCTCTCATTATTCTCTCTCTCTCTCTCTCTCACTCTTGATCACTTAGAGTTTCCTTGGACCACTCTAGCTTTGGATCAAGGAAGGAAAAACAAGCAAAGGGAAATGAAGGAAAGGAAAGATCAAGGAAGAAGAGCAGGATGAGGCAACTTCAGCAGGAATACTTGCAGGTAACATATTGAATGTGTGATTTCCTAGCTGGCTTGAACATGCATGGCTTTGCATGTTGGTGTATGGTTTTTTTGCTGTCGATGGCATGGTTTTGTCAGGCCTTGCCTTTTTACAGATTCCATGGTGTTGGGCTATTTATTTTGGTTTTGAGCTTTGGTTTGTCGGATGGATTTCAGAATATGAGGTAGCAGTGGTCTCAAGTTTCATTCCCAAAGGCATAGGAATCCCTTGACTGGTTTTGGAGGGATACATGATAAAGCCTGAGGGATAAGTCTTGGTTTAGGGCCTAGTGATTTAGGTTTGGATTGTTGTAAATCGTAAGAGACTGGTCTCGGTTTAGGGCCTAGTGATCCGAGATTGGATTGCGGTAAATATTAAGGGACAAGGAGACAGAGAATTCCTAAAGGATAGTTACAGATTCTAGATGGCGTTCCAAGTTCGGTTTAGTTGTGATCGAGCACCAGTTTTGGTGTGATCATGGTTTGGTTAGGGTGGAGGTGGTTTAACCCTTGGTTGTTCTATGAGATCCCACATTCATGCTTGGAATATGACACAGGGGTGACTGGCTAAAAGAGAGATTTGGTTTAGCCATGTCTATGGTCGGGTGGTATGTGGAAGTCCTAAACGTGGTCGGATTTGCCTATGATTAATAAAAGCTAAGTTCTCTTAATTTTTCACTAGTTTATATGTGAATTTAATGGTTGTCACATTTTTTATATTTATATGGTTTTATGCTCGTTATAAGCATGGTTAAATGATTGGTTCATGTCATAGTTATTTCATGTATTTACTTGTAATTGTTGAATGGATGGATACAAGACTTAATTGATGATATAATGGTTCAATGGAGAAGGAGGTGATCCTTATGGTTATGTTTCATAAGTTCTTTCAGTCACTTGTGCTATGTCTTGTATCCTAGACCTATAAGTTGCATTGATGCCAAATGTTTGATAGAATGTCAGTCTTGGTTGAGGATGTCCAGGCCTAGTCCTGAGGTTGAATTTTGCATTTTTTATTTTTATTTTTTTTTAATCGTGTCCTTGATGGATTTTGAAGGTTATAACAAGTTCTGGGTAGAGGCAGGGATTTTGGGCTAGAAAATTGGCTCAAATCTCGAGGTCGCTAGCACAGGTTTACTAAGAAAAGTCCATAGTCGCTGGCACATAGGCCTATGAAAGTGACTTTGGGTTGTTGGACGCTATCATGTCTATAGCATGAGAGTGACCAGGGGTTAAAAGGTTTAAATCATTAGTGAGACTTAGGGACTTAGGGACAGGATGTCTGAGTGGCTGACATGTCTCCTGAGGGTGTTGTTGCTAATGTGGATGGGTTTGTTTGATATGTTTTTTCGGTTCCATTTCCTTAAGATCACCAAGGAATTTGAATCCCTTATAGTAGTCTCTCTCGCCCCATGTTTACCCCAGCTGGCTGGTTGCTTGGGTGGACCTGGAGGAGGGGGTGTTACAATTTTTAGTCATGTGGTATTGATGAGCCATTATATTGGCCCATGGTTTGGTATGGTTAATAATGTCCAAGGTAAAATGGGAGTAAATATCTATGGTTAAAAATCTTGTTATATTGTAAGTATTAAGTTTTTATGTGCTTATTAATGAAATTTAAATATGGCTACAAAATTATTATTTTAATTATGGTAAAATGGATTTTAATTTATAGCTACTATTTATATCTTATATTTTAATATGATAGAGGTGTAGATATATCTCAAAAGTAATTATAATATTTTTTCTTTTAATAATAATAAAAATGTTATAAAATTAAATTCAAATATAATATTTTGGTTGGGAAATAAAATATGGTTTTTGGGTATGTTGTATCGACGAGCCATGGTATTATAACAAAGTCTATTTACAATTTAATAATATCTATGGCAAAGTGGATGTGGATATCCATGGTTAAATATATTGTTATATTGTAAGTTTATTATAAGTATTAAAGTTTTTATGTACTTATTAATTAAATTTAAATATGACTACAAAATTATTATTCTATTTTAATATTTTAAAGTAATATGTATATTATGATTTTTTTAATCTAAAAAGTTATTCGTAATTTTATTAATAAAAACAAAATTACAATGTAACAAATTGAATTTTATTATTTTTATTACTTTTAACTTTTTTTAGGGATACTACAACATCTCCTCCATATTGGGCTCTATATTACTTTTAACCATCCTCTAAATGTTTGCCAATCATTTATGTATTATAAATTGGACATATTACTATAAATTCAATATATTAAGATGACATGTAAAAATGTTGACAAACCTTCTTACATTACACCTACACATCACCCTTATATTGTGCTATAGAGCACCTCTTGGTGCAACAATATCAAACATGTTAAGGAAAGAGTGATCCTTTAGCTACTCTCCTCTTGATTTTTTTTCCCACCGGAAAAATCGTAATCTTTCATTATATGGTGAAAAATTACATGTAGTATATGATGTTCAGCATATGCGATTTGAGCCAATATATCCATGATATCTACAATCCATTCCTGTAAATGGCTGTGTCAAAATAAAAAAAATCATCACGCAGGATGATGATGTATCAAAAATAAAAAAATCATCATGCAGGATGATGTTGTAATAGTGTTTTATATAAACATATTTACACCTCGCAGGGTGCTGATCATAAATAAAACTAAATTATCTACATCATCATATATGTTCGATAGTTCTTCAAAAATTTAGTGACCATTCACCTGATGGTAGATTCGATCTATATAAGGCCTGTGGTAGTACTGGTACTGTGAGGTACCCCCCTATTCTTGGATTATCCACTGTCCTCTTAGCAAGTGCGTGGCTTCCTTGGATAATCTGTCGGCACTGTAGTTATGCTTCCAGTAGATATAACGAACAAGAATGGAATTAAATTGAGATTTGAGATGCAATACTTCGTCTAGAATATTTAAGAGTGTGTGTGCGTGACATCTAGTATTCTGATTGATCCAATTTATAGTATTATTTGAGTCACCATATATCTGTATGTCTCTGCATTCATGATTTAAAGCAAAACACATAATATGACGAATAGATATGAGTTTTGCAAAGTTGTTCATTCCTACGCCTAGGCCCATTTTGACTTTGAAATAATGTTGATTTGATAGATATAGTATGAACCCCCTCCCCCCCCCAACATCCATGTTGTTGAGCAGCTCCATCGAAAAATGCCCATGGCGAGGAGTGGTCTATGGAGTCGGGGGCAGATGGTCTGCAAGTACGAGGAGGAGTATATTTAGGCAATTCGTGATATGATGCTATGATTTTGGCAATAATGGATTGCTAGTAGATCGGGCCATTTTCAAAGGTCAATTTGTTCCTTGCCAGCCATATTGCCCAACAAATGATCAATGGAAGACACGGGAGGTTAGTTCCTGCATGTGCTCTGTTCTAGGCATCCCATGCTACTGAGATGTTGTCACCTTCCCATGTTCCTGTGAACTTGATTTCATCAGCCATGTCATTCCATATTTGTTTTGTGATATTGCAGGAAAGGAAAAGATGTTCTGTCGATTCGGAGTGTTGTTTTTAGAGTATGCACAAGGTGGGACCATACACGGATCTGTGCATAAGCAAGTCCCCTGTAGGTACCTTATTTCGAAGAATGCACCAAAAAAAGAGTCAGGTGGAGTCTTTAATTGCCAAATGAGCTTCCACCATCTCTGAATGTTTTCTGGTTGTTTGTTTATAATCAGACTCAGGTAACCTTCCTTGGGAGAGTAGTAACCATATTCGGCCTTGCTCCACATGAGCTCATCTGGGCCTTCCTTGATGCGGATGTGGGATTCACTCAATGCGTTTGTGTAATACTCCAAATTGTGGTGCTAAATAGGAGGCAAATTTAGCTGCGCTGCCGATTTCCAAGCTTGTGTAAAAATGGATGTATTCTCATGGTCTACAATATGGGCGCTTACCTTTATGTTCAGTTGTTCAAGTAATTGAATAAGCTCACGAGGGAGGTAGCATCTCCCCCCTGCACCGGTCCATGGGTCCGTCCCAATGCGAGCCCTAGTTCCATCATTGATTCTCCAAGTAAGATGGCTATGGATGAGGGGGAGTGAGCACAATAGAGCTTTCCAAACCGATGAGATGCCTGTTCTGTTCCAACCAGACAGTCTGATCCAATCCATGACTTGTAGGGGCCAGATGTATTTGTGGTATGAGATAGATGTCCAAAGATTATGCTTGGTAAGTAATGTCCATCCCATTTCGCAGCCAGAGCATGTGCAAAGGATGATAGATCTTTAAGGCCCCATCCTCCCCATTTTTTAGGCAGGGCAATATTATCCCAACTAATCCATGCAAAAACACATTTATCATGTCCTCCATTCCAAAGGTATCTGCAACATATTTGCCTGAGACGAGCTAGAATACCTTTAAGAATCCAGGCTAATGCCATCTACAATATAGGTGTGGCCTCCAGGATAGATTTAATAAACACCAGTCTTCTTGCTCTAGATAAGAAGCAATGGCTCCAGTGGGAAATCCTCTTCTCAAATTTGGAGATCAACCAAGTCCAACCTGCTATCTTGTGTCCCAAAGGAATGATCCAGTAACCCAGATATTTGAAGCCTTGGTCAAGTGGTTGAGGGTTATATGGGAATCAATGCAAGGCCAGATTGGACTCTTGTGCAGAAGTGTATGCCTGAGAAATAGTGGATTTTGAGTGGTTTGCCATCATACCAGTGGTTCTGTAAAAAGTGGCAAGGATCTTTTCAAGAGTGATCGAATCTCATATACTTCCATCCAAGAAGATGAGGACACCATCCACAAACAGGAGATGAGTCAGGTAACATTGATCAATAATATTTAAACCTGACAATCTGCCATTCTGCTTTTCATGATAAATGAGTCTGATCAGGCATTCCATAACAAGCAGGAAGAGGAGAGGTGAGAGAGGGCAACCTTGCCTGAGTCCCCTTTCAGCATGGAAAAAAGAAGAGGCAGAGTCATTAATGAGTAGACTATAGGTGGGGGTTGATATGCAAGCCATTATCCAATTGGTAAATGAGAGGGGGAAGCCCAGGTGAATAAGAAGCATTTTAATATAAAGCCAAATCACTCGATCAAAAGCCTTGGCCAGGTCAATTTTGAGGATGATACCTTTTAGTCTACGTGCATGAATGGAATGAATAGCTTCTTGAGCAGTACCAATAGCTTCATGAATCTAGCGGTCTTCGAGGAAAGCAAATTGTTCAGGGATGATATGCCGAGAAAGGATAGGCCTGATATGATTCACAATGATTTTGGAGATGATCTTATAAAGGCAGTTGCAGAGGGAGATGGGACGAAAATCATCAAATGAGGCAGCGGAATCAGATTTCGGGATGAGGGCGATGAAGGTGGAGTTGATAGCATTATACAATCTACCAGATGATCGGCATTCCTCCACAACCTGTAGAAGATCCAAGGCCAATAGACCATAAAAAGCCAAATAGAATTCGATTGTCCACCCGTCAGGTCTCAGGCTTTTATCCTTTTTGAACCACTTTAATACCCCCTCAAGTTCCTCCAGAGTGACAGGTGAAATCAATTCATTTGCTTCTTCCTCCCCTACAAAATGAGGGAAGAGTCCAACCACTTGTATTATATCTGCTAGATTGGCCTCATGGGGAGATCTAAACAGAGTCCGAAAGTGGGACGTGCCCAGTCTGGAGAGCTTTCGGAAATTTTCAGCTTGCTCTCCATCAGGAAGGGGATTTTTCCAAATCGTATTTGCAGTCTTCCTTCCCTCGGCAAAATTTTGGTAAAATTTGGTGTTTTTGTCTCCTGTCTTTAACCAAATTGCCCTACTCTTCAGTCTCCATGATTCTTCCCTCTCCTTGAGTATCTTGTCTTTCTGCTTCTCAAGCTCAATCAGCTTGGCCTTCTCTGCTTCTGAGGTAAAACCAAGATTTTTGTTGTCCAACAATAATTCCAACTTAGCTTCAATGGCCGAAATCTTATGTTCATCCTTAGCCTTCTTCTCCTTAGCCTAGGCCATGGTTAATTGTTTTAGTTGTGAAAGGTTGTGGCAGAAACCTTCCGTCATTGTTCTGTGATTTGCTATAGGGTGAGTGATCGAAAAGTCCTTGACTAAACTTGTATATCCCTCATCTTGGAGCCAAACATGATTGAATTTAAAGGGTGCCTTTAGCTTGGCATCAGGGCCAAGAATCTCCAAGTAAATAGGAGAATGATCTGATTTCCCCCCTGACCCCACCCATTGTCTGAATCTGGTCAATATTTGAAGTAGGGGGATTTTATCAGGTATCTATCGAGTCTTCTAGCCAAGGCTGTGTCCCCTACTCTCTGGTTCCTCCACGTAGGCATAGGCTTGTTCATGGGGATGTCTGCAAGATGGTGCTGGTCCAGAATATCTTTAAATAAATCAGATAAGGGGTCAACTTAGGCATTTGATCCCCAAGATTCCCCATATCCTATGGAGAAATTAAGATTGCCCCCAATGATAACCTGATCCATAATGTCAAGTTTAATCCAAGAAAAAATTTCCAGAATTCCTCTCTCCGCTGGCATGGGCCATATACATTGATGATCCTCACGGTCTCCCCTAGCTCAGCCGAGAAGAGATCCATACCTATAAAGCCCACTCCTCCCCAGGTGGCAGGTACGTTGATGGTTCGGGGGTTGTATCCGATGGCTAAGCCCCCAGCTCTACCTATGGTATCCAAGGCATGGAAGTGTCATCCAGCTTCGATGGTATTTAGGGCTTGCTCAATAGAGTCAGCATTGCCCAATGTCTCTTGCAGCATAATGATATCAGTCGGTTCATTCTCAATCAACCTCTGCATAGCTAATTTTTTGGAGGTACTAGCCAGATCTCTTCATTTAAAGGAGAGGCATTTCATGGTGGAAACCCTTCTAGGGTTTGCATTACTCTAAGAACCCCTTCCATGGTAGATTTCTTGCCAGATGTAATCTCGGTGCCGAATTTCTGAATGGCCTTTGTCAGGAAAGATTTACACCCTCGGGAAAATTGTGCAGGGGGTCCAGGGTAGGTTAGACCCAACCCAGATTATGAGTTAGGACCCCGTATGTTCCTAGAACGAAGGTTGTAGGAGTGAGGCAATACCGAGTGGGAAGTGGCTGAAACCCCAAATGAGGGTGGAGTCAGATGGACAGTAAGGGAAGAGGGAGCTATGATGGGTGGAGGGATGGAAATCATGCAAGTAATAATAGGGGCCAGAGGTGAAATATAATCTAATGATGAAACAACGAAAAGTGATAATGAAGATAAGTGAGAGGAAAGGGATGAGAAAGGAGAGATACCCAATTTTCATGCCATCCCCGTAGCAGCAACAACTCTTGCTCAAGTCAGAGGGGGCGAGGGTGGCTTGTAGGTTCCTTCCGCATCCTTTGAGGATTCACCCAGTTGAAATTTGGGACCGGGATGCTGAGCGTTGCCGACACAGGAGCTCAAGTTGCCGACACAGGTGATTTTCCTTTTTGTGGTAGTGGAGAGCCGAGGGGATCTGCTGGTTTCGCGAGCAGAGGGCATTCCTTGAATAAGTACCCTACCTTATGACACCTTCTACAGTGGAATGGAACACCCTCGTAATCCAAAATTTTTTTTCTAGTGTAATGCCTCCATTTCAAGGTGATCTTCTCTTCTAGACCCTCCCTCGTGTCCAAGTGAACCAGGATTCTTGCCAGTGCACGGTTTTTTGTCTAAACATAAGTTTTATCATATTCCAGATAAGTCCCAAGGGCATTACCAATCATAATAAACATTGCTTCAGAATAGAATTGTAGAGGAAGACCTGGTAATCGCACCTAGATAGGTCCTGCTCCAATTTGCTCTCGTTCCAGATCAAATAGCGGTGACCAGCATTTGAGGAGGACCGGTGCCATCTCTATGTGCCAATATTTTGCAAGAATTAGATCAGTATAGTCTACCTTTGAAAAATGTAGGGCAAACCAACCACGAGCCAGGCTTTGAACCTCTGGGAGTTCCTGAAGAATGCCACCCCAGATCTCTTTTACCCAATTTGTGAGCCTGGTTGCTGAGTAGGCCCTTCCTCTCACATGCCCAAAAAGTACCCCGTTGACCTTTTCCACAACCTCGCCCATTGGTATGTCTTCACCAAATGTGTTGGTAAGGTCCTTTGCTGAAGTCTTCATGCACTTGACCTTTCTCTTCCCTATTCTTAGCGCCAATGGGTGTTCTGTCAATGGATCTGAGTCCACATCCTTCAGGGGAGTCGCAGCTTTTGATTTGATGACCGGAGAGTCGAAACAAGCCAAAGGGAGGGTATTAGGGTTTGCAGAAACCGAAGGAGGAGATCTCAGGGGGGGTGAAGGGTTATGGGGAGGGAGCGGATCGAAAGCAAGTGAGGGAGGTGATATGGTGTTAAGGAGATCAAGAGTGCCAGGGGAGAGTGGGGGGTAATCAAGTCCCGAGGTTTCCAGAGATTGAGATCTGAAGCACAGCGGCGAGGCTGAGGATCCCGGAAGTGTGACAATCGGCGAAGAACCTGAGTAAGGTGTAACAAAAATGTCAATGTTAGGGTTAGGGATTCGACTGCCAATTATGGTTTGTCCCTTGAACATATCCTGGGAATAATCAAGGGACTCCTCTTCGATGTCCATCTCTTCCATTAATGGAAACTGCCACCAAAACCGCCAGGAAGATAGTTGACCGTGCGCACAGTAAACGGATGTCGACAAGTCGAAATGGTAGGATAACAGCTATCGCAGATGCCCGAATTACCGAGTTTAATATTTGTTCTATCTCTGTGCAGGTGCAAGGATGTGCGCGTGCCACCTGCCCGCCTGCGGCCACGTCAGAGCCCTAAACATCTTGTCTGAAATCATCTTCCCCTATTTTCACTACTCTCCTATTGATGATGCTTGATTGCCCTTATTTAATTTTTCCTTGTGAGTTATATTGGTTTTGAAATAAAAATAAGCCAATAAGTGATGAAATCAAGCGTTTTTGATGTAAAATTGGTTTTAATGGTAATATCATTAATTATAACTCTTGAACTAGAATTTGTTTTTACTTGTAAAATATGTAACCTTTTATAAATCATTTTTTATTGGTTGGCATCTATCATACACTCAGCGTGATGAGCACATGCACCTCGTCCATAATCAAGTTGGAGAGTGCAATGTCACCATTGGGCATAGGTCATCCATCACATGTGGAGTATGTGAAACAGTTATAGTCATGGTGCAAATTGGAAACTTGGGGTTTCCTAGTTTGTGTGTCAAGTGCATGGGGAGTTTGTATGCTTAGATGAGCGTCATGAGGAACATGCTCGTGGATTAAACAATTTTTCTTGGGTAGCATGTTAGATGTGCCTTGACATGTTGGACGATCAAGCAAGTTCAATTGGGCACTTGAGGAGTTTGGTTGGATGCATGAGGAGCATATGGTTGGGCGTGTGCCACATGAACCAAGGATGTCATCATCGCTAGGAATCAGTCTTCAAAATTGAACAAGTCACAACCCTTCAAAAGGCCTCTAACATGTCAGAGAAGTGTTAGGTTAAATATATGAGCCAAAAAAAAATGGATTTTTATTTCTACAGGTTTTAAAAAAAAATTTAAATAATATTTTAGAATGCCCCATGAAGGGCTATGAACATTTCTAAAAAATTAAATTATTGTCGACCCACTAGACCGTCTATTTTCCTTGTAGTTGTTGTTTGACAACTTGATCCAAACTTAAACTGGAATGCAAAAACTTACAAATATAATCATAAACACAGAGATGCAACAAAAAAACACTTCATTTCATTAATAGAAAAATATTGAACTATGCTTACAAACAGAATGGGAATAAGATAGCTCAGGCGATGGTAGTTTATCTCTTAGAAGAGATTTGGCGATTACATGCCTCTGAACTAAGTTACAATGAGGCTTAAGGAACTTTTTATTATTTAACAATAAGGGAAAACCCTAAACAACCAAAACCCTAACCCGAGGAGACATAACACCAAGAGTTTATGGGATCCATTGGGGTTAGTTGGGCAGTCAACTTCCTAGGGTTGTAACTTGGTCATATTATCTTCGTTTGACGCATATGATACCTCGTTGGAAAGATCTCTCTGAGGACTACAACTGTTAATGTGATTTCCTTTTAAATGGTTAGTGACTTTTGGAAGTTCAGGACCTGAAAAACTGCCAAAATAAGTCAATTGTGCTACAATTAATGAAACAAATGAAACTAAATGGGGGGTCTAGGTGGAATAGGCGGGTGTCCACCAATATCCACATGGATCATTCCTCCCCACTTAGGAAACAATGGTCCCCATTGCATGCAAAGCCTCCATGAGGTTAGAAAAATTATGTTGAACCTGGTCCCTGGTAAACCAGTTGCCTTGGTGACGGAGATGGCCTGCTTTGACAACTTGATATAGTTGCATCCTCTATTACCGAGTGTTCTCGATCTGTGTGTCCATGATCTAATCAGTTGTGGCTTGTTCCATGCAGTCTGGGTTAAGATCTGTTGATGTGAGTTGTTCTGCAATGTCAGATGTGTCCAACAATGGTGGGAATTATGGTAGAAGGCATTGTCATCGACGGCCTTGGTGATGGTGCATGGCCCATATCGGAGCAGGAAAAGCTTGCAGTGGGGTCCAGTAAGGCGCTCTTTCTATAAATGAATCCAAACTTTGTCACCCACTTGGAACTTGTGCGACACTCGATGTTGATCATGGTGTTGCTTGTACTTAGCATTGGATCTATCCAATATATCATGGACCTATTGTTGGATGTGTTGAATGCGCTCAATGAAGCTGTTAGCCCTTTCAGCTTCAGACTACACATGAGCCTAATCTACCTGAGTTGTTGCAAATGGTATGGCCACATCAATGGGGCATAATGGTTGAAATCCCAACCCTACCTGAAAGGGGTTGTGGCATGTTAAGCTGTGGAGAGCTCTGTTGTAGTTATGTTGGACATAGGGGAGACTTTCATCCCATGTGTGCCGATGCTTTGAGTTGTACATGCGCAGAATGTGTACAATCATCATGTTGAGAACCTCTGTTTTGCCATCAGTTTGGGGATGGAAATTCGTGGACTTAATGAGTGTTGTATCCATCATTGACCAGAAACTTGACCAAAATGCACACAAGAATTTGCTGTCTCGATCTGAGGTAATGGACTGTGGGATCCCAAAGTGTACCCACACTCACTCAATGAAGAGTTTAGTAGTGGCCTCTGTTGTGATACTCTTCTTGAAGACTGCCATGATGGTCATCTTAGAGAATTTGCCGATGACAACGAAAACGCGGTCATTTCCATGCTTAGTAGAAGGCCCGACATATAATCCATGGAGATAGATTCCAAAGGCAGACTAGGAGTAGGTAGAGGAGTCTACAAGACTTACTTCTTGTTGGTTGTTTTGGCAATGGCACAGGCAGTGCAGGATCTAATGTACTTCCCAACATCTTGACTAAGTTTTGGCCAATAAAAATACTTCTGCAATACCGCCATTATTTTCTCTACTCTGGAAGGTCCAGCAACCCGACTGTAGTGTGCCTCCGAAATCATCTTGGCACGCTCACTTGAAGGAACACATATGTGTTCCAAGTGGCATAGCAGTGCATCCTGAAGGTGAAATTTTGGAACTTTCTTCCCTTCCAGGAGTGTTTGGTATATGCTGCCGAATTCTAGATCGCTCTTGTAAAGATATGGCCACCCTGATGTTTCATGCCCACAGTAGTCGAACACCGTGATTAGCACCATGACCGGTGGTCGGTTGAGGAAATCGGCGACATTATTGGTGCTTCCCTTCTTATACTTAATGTTCAAATAGAATTGTTGCAGATAGGTGAACCATTTTTTATGGTGATTGTTCTGCAACTTCCCTTGTGTTTGTATGAATTGTAGAGGTCGGTGGTCTGTGTGGATGACGGTGTTTGTCATGCCTTGCCTTGTAGCTTCTTTGACTTTTTTCAAGTTGTTCTTGCACTCTGTGATGTATCAACTGAATTTTCTCAGTGAACTTCCTTGCCTTATCAATGTCACTATGACCATCGATGGCGACATCTTTCTCAAAGATGAAGTCCAATGGTGATCTTGGCAAGTACCCAAAACATGCCTCAAATGGCGATGTATTTGTGGAATAATGTTTTGTCCTTTTGTATGCATGTTGTATGTAATGCAATTGTTCATCCCACAACTTGGGATGTTTGCTGCAATATCCTCTAAGAAGATGAATGATTGTCTTGTTGACCACCTCGGTTTGTCCATTTGTTTGTGGATGAAAGACTCTACTCTTCTTCAACTTAGTGTCCATCATGTCCCACAAATTTGACCAAAAATTCCCAACAAATTGAGAATCTTGATCACTTACAATGGAAGTAGGAAGACCAAAATGAACCCAAATATTTTGAAACAAAAGATGAGTTGTTTGTTCAACTGTAATTTGCTTTTTACATGGTGTTAGAATACACATCTTGTTGAACTTGTCTACAACTACATACAAGTAATCATGACCTTTCCTTGATAATAGAAGACCTCTTACAAAATCCATTGAGATACTCTCCCATGGACGTGAAGGTACCGGAAGTGGAGTATAGAATCCTAGTTTCCTATTGCTAGGATTACTTGTTGCACACAAAGAACATCCTCTTATTAAACGAGGTACATTATCAAACATGAGTGGCCAATAAAAATACCTTTGGATATTCACTACTGTCTTGTCTACGCCAAAGTGTCCAGCAATCAATGAAGTGTGCGCCTCCCTTATGATATTGTTTCTTTCTCCCCGTGGAATACATAACTTGCCCAAGTTATACAACAAATTGTTATGTACATGGTAATCTAACTCTTCAATTTTGTTTCCTTGCCTCAAGCTTGCATCTACATCTTGAAAGTCATTATCATATGCATATTGCTCAATGTAACTTTCATGTAAAACAAAATTGTGCTTGAGCATAATAGATGAATTTGCAACGGTCCTAGAAAGCATATCAACTACCTTATTGTAGATTCCCTTTTTTTACTTGATAAACAAATGAAACTGTTGTAGAAAACCCTTCCATCTGAAGTGTCATGATTGCTACAACTTTGACTGCGATTGTAAGTATTGCAATGGTTGATGGTCGATATGGATAATGGTCTCCTTCCCCATCAAGTAGTGTTTCCATTTTTTAACACTTTTTACCAATGTGTAAAGATATTTTTCATAAGTGGGATATTTAGTCATAGCTCCATTAAAAATTTCAGAATGAAATGATATGGGCTTACCATGCTACATAAGAACTGCTCCCATGGTGTAATCACTAGCATCCGTTTGGATCTCAAATGGTTGTCTAAGATCCAGAAGAGCCAATACCGGTGTTGAAATTTTCTTTTGTCTTAAAGAATCAAATGATTTTTGTTGTACATCTCCCCAATGGAAGACTTTCTTGACACTAGTCAATGCATGTAGTGGTGCTGCAATGGAAGAAAAAATAGCAATAAATTTCCTCCAATATTGTGTTTCCCGAATAAAGCTTCTTACCTTTGTAACTGTCTTGGGCTTGGGCCAATTCATGATGACCTCAACCTTAGAGGGGTCTATCTTCAACTCACCTCCTTCAACAATGTGTCCTAAATACACTAAATAAGTCTTTCCAAATTCACACTTTGACATCTTTAAAAACAACTCTTCTTTTCTCAAGACATCAAGTACTTTGTTCACATGCATGACATGTTCAACTCTGGATTTTCTAAATATGAAAATATCATCTAAGTAATTGATGACAAATTCATCTAGAAATGGTCTCAATACATCATTCATAATTCTCATGAAAGTAGCTAGAGCATTTGTAAGACCAAAAGGCATAACAAGCCACTTAAACAATCCTTGTTTAGTTTTAAATGCGGTTTTCCAAATGTCCTCTTCAGCTATTCTAACTTGATGATAACCACTTCGTAAGTCTAACTTAGTGAAATACTTTGCATACCTCAATTGATCAAGCAAATCATCAATTCTTGGGAGTGGATAACGATTATTTACCGTTATTTTATTCAGTGCATGGAAATCCACACACATGTGCCAAGTCTCGTCCTTCTTTGGCACCAAGACAATGGGTGAACCACATTATGAAGTAGACGGGCATATGATACCTTTGTTCAACAATTCTTGATTTTGCTTCTTGATTTCCATGCTCTCCATAATTGACATGTGATACATGCCAATGTTTGGAAGTGGAACATCCTGCTGCAGTTGTATCTCATGCTGAATTCCCCACTTGGGAGGTAACCCCTTTGGTTCCTGAAACATATCGCCATGCTTTGTTACCACATCAAACAAATCATATTTTAAATTATCATCACAACCTTCAAAAGATTCATAATCAATATCATTCTTTTTTCTTGATAATGAGAAACACACAATTTTTACTTACATTTACTAGTCTCTTCATTTGCCTTGCATTAACCAAAGAAATGTTTAACTTTTTGCGATCTCATAATATACTCCACTCCATCCTTGAGCAATAGATACTTATTCTCATGGCGATAAAATACTGCTTTCCTATCATATAAATATGGGCTTCCCAAAATGATTCCTAAGATGTCAAGTGGAACTACATCTAACTCAACTTCATCAATGAATTTTTCAATAATGGCAAACCTGAATAAGCATTTCCTTGTAACTTGTAAATTTGCATTATTGACAATCCAACCCAAGGGATATGGCTTCTGATGAGGTACAGTTTCAAGGTTAAGATTTTTGACCAAGTCATCTAAAATTAAGTTTGATTGTGACCCATTATCAAATAATGCATCAATCTTTGTTTGATTTGAAATCACCCTTACATGGAACAATTCTATCCTTGATTCTTCATTTGGAGTGTTGTTGTGACTATGTGAGGAACTAGTGCTTGCAATAGCTTCTTTTCCTTTTGTGACCATGGCTAAAATCTTGGTCTCATCACCAAAATCGGATCCAATATCACGTTGTGTGGTAGTGGTCGACTTTTTGTTTCCCTTATTGTTTGGTTTCTTAGGCCTTAGTTCGGGATGTAATTTCCAACAGTGGGTTTCATCATGCCCCGCTTTGGAACAATTTTGGGATATAGTTTTCTCCCATTCTTTCTTTACACTTGCATTCTTCTTTCCTTTCCATTTTCCACTCTTCTCTTTCTCTTATGGCTTCTTCTTACTACTCTCTTCTTGAATGTTCTTTCCTCTTGCTTCAAGGTGCATGGCTTACACACATACCTCATCTAATTTTCTTGTATTGAACATAAGGATAATATGTTTTAAGTAGGAATGTAAACCCCCAATACATTTCAACAGTGTATCATGGGAATTCAAGTTTACTCCTACAACAAAGCCCTTTTCCTAAACTCCTGGGTACAGTCTTGAACTATTTGGTCCTTGAGTTGCCTAAAAATTTTCTAGCTCATAATGGCTTTTTGCATATAGACTAAAGGATAAAACTTTCTTTTAATTGAAGAAACAAATTGAGCGCAAGAAATGGATTTCTTACCATGAATTCACATTTCCTCTTGAGTCTTTGCTTCCCACCATACTAATGTTGCTCCTTCTAGCCTCGATGAAGTCAACTGGATCTTTATGTCATCTTCTTAAAGGTTTTGAATTCTACAATAAACCTCCAATTGTCGAATCCAATTGTCTAACTTTTCTGCATTCACCTTACCATTGTACATGGGAAGTTCAAACTTAATCTCCAATTTTAGTAAGGGAGTTTTTTCCTTTGGGGTTTTTGAATGAGTATGAACAGTTTTTGTGGTGGAAGTGGAAGATGATGTTGTTTGAGATGATGGGGATGATGAAGAAGATGAGGAAGATGAAAATGGTGGAGATGGAGGAGGCTTTCCTCCGTTACCCTTTGAATCATTCTTTTCATATTTTTTATCTCTTGAGCTTCCCTCTCCATGTGGGGACTTAGAACTCTCTCAAGCCATTCTGGTATTCCTCTCTTCATAGAGGACTCTAACAATGTTAGTTAAGTCATAGAAATATTTCTTGAATGCTTCCTCTTCTGAAAGACCTTTAGTCTCTTCTGCTCCAGACATGATGGCTTTGGATTCAAGCTCAGCTTTTGCTACTGCTTGTACCTCCTCAATCTCAATTGAAGGTAAAACTTGAGGTGTATCAAGTGCAAGTGGGATTGGAACTTTAGGTGGAGATTGTGGCCTTATGGATCTCCTTCTTCTGGGCATTACCTCAGGAGTTGCAACCAATAATTTCCCTTCTCCTCTCTGTAACTTTAACCTTGTAAGCATCACAAATTTGTAACCATTAAAACCCTACTTGCACAAAATTCAGGCAATCAAGCAAATAACCTTATATATTAGCAAAGAGAGACTTCAAGGGGAAGGTAAAAAATCTTAAGCCAATCCATTATGGTCCTTTTAAAATTTTGGAAAAGATTGGTAACAATGCATTTAAACTAGATTTACCTCCTTATATGCAAATATACTATGTTGTTAATGTTGAGAATTTGAGATTCTTTGAGCCTCATTTGATTAATGATCAAGGAGAGCATGTTCAGCTGCCATCAATAGATGATTTCTCGCCATAATATCTTGATGAACTTTAAATCTCATACTTGACAGAAGAACCAAAACTTCAGAGAGAGGGAATGTCGAATACCTTCGAGTGGGACTCAAGGGACAAAAACCTTCTAAGGCCAAATGGATGTAGATCGAGAAGGTGAGGGAGTTGTGCCCTCACTTGCTAAAGAATTGATAGTATCTTTTGGGGTCCAAAAGGCTCCGAATGGGGAGGAATGATCAGGTGATCAATATTTAAATCAAAAATAAAAGTGCTCAAAATCGCTCAAAACATGAACAACCGCGTACGTCTTGACGATACAATCCCAAAGCAACTCGTTTCACTCAAAACCTAGCTCGTATGAAGAAGATATCGCGTTTTGTCCACTTTGCCAAACAGAGGAATTTAAAAAAAAAAGTACAGTCATTGCATAGTCAGCAGTCCATACTGCTGATGTGGCAGGTGATTGGGTAGGTCAAAGTTGGTCAATGGCCAGTAAGGTTTCGCCAAGCGGCGTGTTGTGGTTGGTCTGCAGTGTGGTGATTTGGCTCGTTTTCATTGGTCGGAGGATGGACCAATGAGGAGAAGACATGTGGTAAGCTCGAAGGCCGCCATGTGTCCCTCCCCAAAGGTCAGGCATCTGTCGACATGCAATGAAAATTTATGGGCAGGTCGGCGAAGTCGAACCCGCAACCTTGCTCGAACAATCCACGTGACTTACCACTACACCACTGCTGCAATTCTTAACAATGAATGGTTTGATGTTGTGTTTAAAATTTAATACATTGGCAGTTGGGGGGAGGAGGGGGCTAGCCCCACGGGCCAACCCTCTCCCATGTGATCACACCACGAAGACTAGAGGCTAGCGCTAACTACAATATTAGCCATGACCACGCGGTATTAGCGCTAATTACAGTTTTATTTTAATTAATTTGAGCTTATCCAAATTAACAGTGGATTAGTTAAGATGGAAAAAAGTTTGGCGGTCCCCCCAATTTCGGTGGTAACTCTAGATTTAGTGGAGTTAACTAGAGTTCCTCCAGTTTTAGTGGAGAATTCCTAGGAGAAATTGATTTTGCCATAACTTTTGTAATTTTCTACCAAATTGGGATCAGAAAAAGGCATTCCTAGATTATTTTGATGTTCTGAGCACATGGAAACGGGTTTCAGGAGAAGTAGAACATTGTGAACAACACTTTTGACATTTTGAGCTAATTCAGAAGCCCAAGCCATGGAAGTTGAACCAATGAGTTGTAGCCCATGAGGGATGAACTCCTTCATCAAAACATTGTGTTAAGTGTTCATTTTGATGGTTTGCTGTAAATTTTTTTGTTGTTGTTCAACACTTTATTTTCATGCTATTTTGCTCATGAATTTGACCTAAAACTTAACACAATTTACTTGTTCATTCACAAACAACATAAAGGAAACCTATCTACACGAAGCAAATGATAAGCATTTGTTTTTTAATTCTTAAGTTGAAATTAGCACGACAAAACTAACATTCATCAACAGATCAAACCTCCCCCTAAAAGAACGCCTTCAACATAATTGAACAATAATATTTCACTTTTATATGAGATTAGAGTCAATTGACATTGAAAATTATAGCATTTTATTATAAATAGTTTTAATGATAATTATATAAAGTATTAATTTTTGGATACATTTTAGTTAGATCAAAAATTATATTTTTGTTTTGAAATCAGATTTAAAATTGTTTCTGATTAATTAGAAGTTCTTCTTTCTTAAAAGTAAGGAAACAAGTTAATGGTCTAAGATTTATATGCATTTGGTAGGAGTGAAATTTTACACCTTTATAAATCACAAGTGAGTCATTTAATAGCATATTTTTTTTAATAATAATAATAAGTGATGATTGTACTCGTTAACAATTAAATTATAATAAATTTGGCCATTTTAAATAAAATAACAATTAAAATACTTTAAATTTTTTAAAATTATTAAAATATTTTTAAAATTATATTAAAACTAACTTTATTAGGATTATTTATTATATTAAACTAACTTTGTTAAGATTATTTATTTTCAATAAAATTTCATGAGTTAAAGTGATTTACTTGCTATGTAAGAGTTTTCGTAAATTTTTATTAAGTTGGAGTTTTTAAAAACGTGGTTTACCTTAGAGATTACACTAATAAGGGAATACTCTTTTCTGAGTGCAAAACTTGAAGAAATGTTTGCACCTCCAAGAGAATTGATCTCTCTTAGAGCTTGATAGATCTGAAATTAAAATGGATTTAGGTTGATTTAATTACTAATTATTAACTAGTACAACCACATTAAAAATATTTATGTGGTCGATATAGTCGAAGCCTTCATAAATATATAACAAAAAAATATATAACAAAAAAATTGATTGCAATAAAAATATTATTACTAATTATTGCAACAAAAATATTATTAACTTTGATTTTACTTAACCCTTAAGAATCTCATGTCATGATAAAAAAAATAGAAGTGTTGAAGAGTTTATATCCGTTACAACCAAGGTATAAGGCAAATTTTCTAAAACTAGGTAGTCTTTGAAAATCCCTAGGACATTAGTGGGCAGGGAGCCACGTGCCACGAATCTAATTTTTTAAATTTATTAAAAGTCAATGCAACCTAACAAACTCATAACAATCTATAACCATTGATAAGCATTCAGACGAAACATATGCTAAGCATATTCCCTTGAGAATCAATCTAGGTTGTAAATTAAAAAAAAAAAAAAAGTCAACAGATCCTCATCCACCTCAAGTTGAAATAGGAAGCCACTGATAAGCATTCAGACAGAGCATATGCTAAGCATATTCCCTTGAGAATCAATCTAGGTTGTAAATTAAAAAGAAAAAAGAAAAAAAAGAGTCAACAAATCCTCATCCACTTTAAGTTGAAATAGGAAGCCTTCAGCAATTATTAATTTGTATTTTTGTTTAATTTCATTGAGTCAAAATGTTTTAATTAATAATTTTATCTTTTATTTTCATTTTTATTTTTATGAAATTTGACTCAGTCAAAGTTAAGTCCCACTAGCACAATTGGTTGAGGATGGGCCTTGTTAGCAAGGTGACCCATGATCAAACCTTAGGGGGATGTTGTGCCCGTGCTAGGGGGAGGAGACATGGTAAAATTCTAGTCAACATAGGGCTGTTGTGGCCCAGGCCAGGTGTGATTTAGATGCCCCTGGTCGCGGTTTCTCAAGTCACATGTCAAGCCTAGAGGATCACAAATAACTTGACAAACAAAAAATGACCTGGTTAAAATGATTAGATAGCATAATATTACAAAACATTACAACATATCTTCCATATTAGGATTACAAAACATATAACATCTCTTCCATCCTAGGATGGAGAGTGTCTCTCTGCCTAAAAATGTAATAAAATTAAATTTATAAAATATTTTTATTGTGAAATGAGAGATGGCTTGTAGCATGTCGTATTGATGAGCCATGGTATTGGCTCATGGTATGGTATGGTTAACAATATCCATGGTAAAGTGGGGTGAGTATCCATGGTTACAAATCTTGTTATATTGTAAGTATTATTTTGATTATGAAATGAGAGATGGTTTTTGGGCATGTGGTATTGGTGAGCCATTATATTGGCCCATGGTATGGTCTGGTTAATAATATCCATGACTTGGAAGGTGAGTGACTACACAGAAGGGCGTGATCGGATTTCTCGAAGGACTGTGTAGCAGAGAAGGGAAGGTTGCAAATATATTTGTTTTGTTCATTAGCATTTCCAGATGGAATAAGATGCGCATTGAGAGTGCGTCCTGGAACAATGAGTTGGTAACTGTTCACTGAAGGGACAATGGCACAAGATTGTAGTGTTGGACATTGGATGCAGCTTTGAGTGTGTAGTGGATTTTGGACTTCCTGGGAAGGAGGTGAATCCTGGTACTACTTTTGAGGGTGTAGGTGTGATCCTCTAGATTCCCTTGTTGATTGATACGAGCATTGTATCCTTTTATTTGTTGGCTTAGCAAATGTGCATATGAATATATGTGGTTATTGTAAACATCGTAATGAGTTGTGTTATAAAGCTCCAATATGAAATATGTTGTCATGTTGTCATGATGTTTTGCTTTTGAATAGGTCTTTCATTGTAAATACTACAACGAGCTAATTTATAAAGCTCCATGGGCACTGTGTTTTCTTTTCAACGGTTTTGTTGAGGTCTTGGTGTGGTTTAACACTGAGGATGGTGTTCCCCAAGGGGGAGGGTTCTGTAACAACCCTAGTGAAAAGATCAAGTAATAAAGAAAATAAAGGAAAAAATAAGACCACAGGTAAGGGACACGTATTCCATGCTTAATGTTGGGCAAAGATATCCTAGTGGGCATCACTCGATGTGTGTTCTTGGCTAAGGAAATTGGAAAAGGCTAAGATAAAGGTATTAAAAGGCAAAAAGGCATTTTTGGCACATTTATTTATGAAAATAAAGGAAATTATGAGAAAAGGAAGGTAAAAGGTCACAGGTTGCATGTGAGGAGGAAATTGAAGGAAAATAGTGGAAAATGAAAAAATTAGAGGCCTCATTAATAAAAAGGCTTTTGAGGATCAATTTGTAAGATCTTGGCTCAGGCTTGGTCAGTTCACGTTTGGAGTTCTCTCATTATTCTCTCTCTCTCTCTCTCTCACTCTTAGTTACTTAGAGTTTCCTTGGAGCACTCTAGCTTTAGATCAAGGAAGGAAAAACAAGCAAAGGGAAATGAAACAAAGTAAGGATCAAGGAAGAAGAGCAGGATCAGGCAGCTTCGATAAGAATACTTGTAGGTAACATATTGCATGTGGGATTTCCTAGTTGTTTTGGACATGCATGGCTTTGCATGTTGGTGTATGGTTTCTTTGTTGTCGGTGGCATGGTTTTGCCGGGCCTTGCCTTTTACCGGATGCCATGGTGTTGGGATGTTTATTTTTTTTTTGAGCTTTGGTTTGCTGAATGGATTTCAAAATCCGGGGCAGAGGTGGTCTCAAGTTTCATTCCCAAAGGCATAGGAATCCCTTGACCGGTTGAAAGAGAGATTTGGTTCAGCCATGTCTATGGTTGGGTGGTACATGGAAGTCCTAAATCTGGTTGGATTTGCCTATGATTTTCTCAAATCTCGGGGTCACTGGCACATGTCTACTAAGAAAAGTCCATAGTTGTTGGCACATAGGCCTATGAGAGCAAATTTGGGTTGCTGGACATTGTCATGCCTATAACATGAGAGCGACTAGGGGTTAAAAGGCTTAAATCATCAGTGGGACTCAGGGACAGGATGTCTGAGTGGCTGACACATCTCCTGAGGGTGTTGTTGCTAATGTCGATAGGTTTTTTTGATATGTTTTGTCAATTCCATTTCCTTAAGGTCACCAAGGAAGTTGAATCACTTATAGTAGTCTCTCTCGTCCCATGTTTACCCCGGCTGGCTAGTTGTTTGGGTGGACCTGGGAGGAGGGGGTGTTACAATTTTTAGTCATGTGGTATTGATAAGCCATTACATTGGCCCATGATATGGTATGGTTAATAATGTCCATGGTAAAATGGCAGTAAATATCTATGGTTAAAAATCTTGTTATATTGTAAGTATTGAGTTTTTATGTACTTATTAATGAAATTTAAATATGGTTACAAAATTATTATTTTAATTATCGTAAAATGGATTTTAATTTATAGCTATTATTTATATCTTATATTTTAATGTGACAGAGGTGTAGATATATCTCAAAAGTAATTATAATATTTTTCTTTTAGATTTAATAATAATAAAAATGTTATAAATTTAAATTCAAATGAAATATTTTGATTGCGAAATAAGAGATGGTTTTTGGGTATGTTATATTGATGAGCCATGGTATTGTAACAAAGTCTATTTACAATTTAATAATATCTATGTCAAAGTGGATGTGGTTATCCATGGTTAGACATATTGTTATATTGTAAGTTTATTGTAAGTATTAAAGTTTTTATGTACTTATTAATTTAATTTAAATATGACTACAAAATTATTATTCTATTTTATAAGATAAAATGGATCTTAACTTATCATTGCTACTTACATGTTATATATTTTAAGGTAATATGTATATTATGATTTTTTTAATCTAAAAAGTTATTTGTAATTTTATTAATAAAAACAAAATTACAATGTAACAAATTGAATTTTATTATTTTTATTACTTTTAACTTTTTTTTAGGGATACTACAACATCTCCCCCATATTGAGCTCTATATTACTTTTAACCATCATGTAAATATTTGCCAATCCTTTATGTATTATAAATTGGACATATTAATATAAATTCAATATGTTAAGATGACATGTTCCCCGATCGGGGTGGAGGTGTACGGGTGGGTGGTAACAGAGAAGAGCCATACAAACCAGCACGAGCCATCAATGCGGGAAATCATCAGGTGGAGGGATGCGACGTCAAGCAAGGGAGACCGCATCTCAAGGCAAAGGGCAGGCAGCATGATGAGGAACAATGGAGGAGGAAACAACGGCGAATTCATGATCCAACAGAGGTTAGGTGGTGATCGTCAGTTAAGAAGAGGAGCAGAACGAGCGACAGACATTTTCAGATCAAAGAAGGTGGCGAGGTGCAGGGTAAGGTGGCAGGAGTTTGAGAAACCCAGTGTTCATTATCAGACGAGCAACATGGCGAAAGGTGGAAGGAGAGAGCAGCAGGTGCAGGTCGGGGGAAGAATGAATAACAGGGGAGATCCGAAATAGATGAAGGAAGAAGGAGACAGTGCTGAGGAAGAAGAATTGGAATCTGGGAAAGGGAAAGGCCAGTTAAAGAGCACCTTCGAAATTGGGCAAAGTAGCAGAGGCAAAACGGCGAGGCGAGGGTCCCAAAGAGGAAGCCGAGGGCATGGTCGACCGCATCAGGTACCCCAAGGCAAGTCAAAGACTCTGGCTGGAAATCAACAAAAGAGAGGAAGACGTTCAATGGATCAGGCAGCAAGGGATGCGGAGCAGGCGTATAACATCGGGACATATAGTGATATCGGGAGGATGATTGATGCCATGGAGTTCAGTGTCCTGGAGGAACCATCGGACCCTGAAATGGATGAATGGAGCGCGATGCTGCCAGACTCGGGGAATAAGCGCGGACGTCTGACCCTGTATAAACATGCCCTCCATATGTACTGGGTTATGAAGCACCTGCTAGCCAGATCTATGGAGCAGGTAGCGGTCGAGATGGCGGAAATTGCCCACGGAATGCCTGTTATGGCAAAGGAAATGAACAACCTGCAACAAATGATGCAGAACCAGAATAGTAAAATCGAAGAAATCTGGGCCTTAGTGAAGGATTTGGCTATGGCAAAGCGGGAGGATAGAGGCAAACAAGAAATCTGGTTAGATTAGCTTGCCGTAGCTGTTTCTTTTTGTTTTTTGTGATATAATCTAGAAACCAGTCTAAAAAGTTGTATCTTGTGGGACGTAGTCCAGTAATAGGATTAATGAATATAGTTTTAGAACTCGTTTTGGGTTGACTGACAAGTTATGTGGAACTGGTCGTAAGACATTTTCAAACTACGATAATATGGTACTATGAATGCCCAACAGACCTAGTTTCCCTTCGGGGCAGGTTGAGGGCATAGTTTTTGTACAGTTTTATTATGGGTGTAAATACTAGAAGTGGAAACACCATAGCTTACAAAAAAAAAATATGTTAAGATGACATGTAAAAATTTTGACAAACCTTCTTACATTACACCTACACATCACCCTTATATTGTGCTATAGAGCACCTCTTGGTGCAACAATATCAAACATGTTAAGGAAAGAGTGATCCTTTAGCTACTCTCCTCTTGATGATGCTTGGTTTCCCTTATTTAATGTTTCCTTGTGAGTTACATTGGTTTTGAGAGAAACATAAGCCAATAAGTCATGAAATCAAGTGTTTTTACTTGTAAAATATGTAACCTTTTATAAATCATTTTTTATTGGTTGGCATCTATCATACCCTTAGTGTGATGAGCACATGCACCTCGTCCATAATCAAGTTGGAGAGTGCAATGCCACCATTGGGCATGGGGCATCCATGACATGTGGAGTATGTGAAACACTTATAGTCATGGTGCAAATTGCAAACTTGGAGTTTCCTAGTTCGTGTGTCAAGTGCATGGGGAGTTTGTATGTTTAAATGAGCATCACGAAGAGCATCTCGTGGATTAAATGATTTTTCTTGGGTAGCATGTTGGGTGTGCCTTGGCATGTTGGAGGATCAACCAAGTTCAATTGGGTGCTTGAGGAGTTTGGTTGGGTGCATGAGGAGCATATGGTTGGGTGTGTGCCACATGAACCGAGGATGTCATTATCGCTAGGAGTCAGTGTTCAAAATTGAACAAGTCACAACCCTTCAAAAGGCCTTTAACACGTCAGAGAAGTGTTAGGTTAAATTTATGAGCCAAAAAAAATTGAATTTTGATTTCTACAGGTTAAAAAATAAAAAATTAAAATGCCCTGTGAAGGGTTGTGAACATTTCTAAAAAATTAAATTATCGTTGACCCACCAAACCGCCTATTTGCCTTGTAGTTGTTGTTTGACAACTTGATCCAAACTTAAACTGGAATACAACAACTTACAGATATAACCATAAACATATAGATGCAGTAGAAAGACACTTCATTTCATTAATAGAAAAATATTGAACTATGCTTACAAACAGAATGGACATAAGATAGCTTGGGCGATGGTAGCTTATCTCTGAGAAGAGATGTGGCGGCTACATGCCTCTGAGCTGAGTTACAATGAGGCTCAATGACCTTTTTATTATTGAACAATAAGGGAAAACCCTAAACAACCAAAACCTTAACCCAAGGAGACGTAACACCAAGAGTTTGTGGGCCCCGTTGGGGTTAGTTGGGCAGTCAACTTCCAGGGGTCGTAACTTGGTCATATTATCTTTGTTTGACACATGTGATACCTCGTTGGAAAGATCTCTCAGAGGAATACAATTGATAATGTGATTGCCATATGAAATAGTAAACAAATTTTTCCAAAAAAAAAACGTCATTTAGGGCCTCAAAATGGCTCTGGAAGTTTAGGACCTGAAAAACTGCCAAAAATAGTAAATTGTGCTACAATGAAGGAAACATATGAAACTGACTGGGGGGTCTAGGTGGAATAGGCAGGTGGCCACCAATATCCACCTAGATCATTCCTCCCCCCTTAGGAAATAATGGTCCCCATTGCGTGTAGAGCCTCCATGAGGTGAATAAAATTCTGTTGAATCTGGTCCCTGGTGAACCAATTACCCTAGTGACAGAGTTAGCCTGCTTTGATAACTCGATATAGTTGTATCCTATGTTGCCAGTGTTCTTGATCTGTGTGTCCATGATCAATCAATTGTGGCTTGTTCCATGTAGTCCAGGTTGAGCTCTGTTGATGTGAGTTGTTTTGCAATGTCATATGTGTCCAACAATGGTGGGAAGTATGACAGAAGGTGATCTACATTGAACACTGGGTACAGACCAAGGAACGGTGGGATGTTGAGCTTGAAGGCATTGTCACTGACGACCTTGGTGATGGTGCATGGCCCATATCAGAGTGGGTGAATCTTGCAGTGGGGTCCAGTAAGGTGCTCTTTCTGTAAATGAAGTCAAACTTTGTCGCCCACCTGGAACTTGTGCAACACTCGATGTTGATCATGGTGTTGCTTGTACTTAGCATTGGATTTGTCCAATATATCATGGACCTGTTAGCGGGTGTGTTGAATGTGCTCAATGAAGTTGTTAGCCCTTTCAGCTTCAGATTACACATGAGCCGAATCTACTTGAGTGGTTGCAAATGGTATGGCCACATCAATGGGGCATAATGGATGAAATCCCAACCCTACCTGAAAGGGGTTGTTGCCTATTGAGCTATGGAGAGCTCTGTTGTAGCTATGTTGGACATAGTGGAGACTTTCATCCCATGTGCGTGGATGCTTCGAGTTGTACATGCGCATAATGTGTACAATCATCATGTTGACAACCTTTGTTTCGCCATCAGTTTCGGGATGGAAAGTTGTGGACTTATGAGTTTTGTATCCAGCATCGACCAGAAACTTGACCAAAATGCACTAAGGAATCTGTTGTCCTGTTTTGAGATAAGGGATTGTGGGATCCCAAAGTGTACCCACACTCGCTCAAAGAAGAGCTTAGCAGTGGCCTCTGTTGTGATACTCTTCTTGCAGACCACCATGATGGCCATTTTAGAGAATTTGTCGATGACCATGAAAACGCAGTCGTTGCCATGCTTAGTAGAAGAGAGGCCCAACATATAATCCATGGAGATAGATTCCAAAGGCCGACCAGGAGTAGGTAGAGGAGTATATAGGCCTTACTTCTTGATGGTTGGTTTGGAAATGGCACAGGCGATGCAGGATCTAATGTACTTCCCAACATCCTGACGAAGTTTTGGCCAATAAAAATACTTCTGCAATATCGCCATTGTTTTCTCTACTCTGAAATGTCTAGCGACCCAACTGTAGTGCGCCTCCCAAATCATCTTGGCATGCTCACTTGAAGGAACACATATGTGTCCCAAGTGACATAATAGTTCATCTTGAAGGTGAAAATTTGGAACTTTCTTCCCTTCCAGGAGTGTCTGGTATATGATGCCGAACTCTGGATCACTCTTGTAAAGATACAACCACCCCGGCGTCTCATGCCCATAGGAGTCGAGCACAACGATTAGCACCATGACCTTGGTCGGCTAAGGCAATCAATGACATGACCGTGGTTGGCTAAGTCAATCAACGACATTATTGGTGCTGCCCTTCTTATACTTAATGTTCAAATGGAACTGTTGCAGATAGGTGAACCATTTCTGATGGCAATTGTTCTGCAACTTCCCTTGTGTCTGTATGAACTGTAAACGTCAATGGTCCATGTGGATGACTTTTTCCTTCCCCAGAATGTAATACTTCCATTGACGAAAATCCTGCACAATGTGATGAGCCCTGAATTGGGTAACTTATTGGGCTCATTTTGCCTAATTGTTCTTGATCAATCCACCATTTTTCATAGTTTATGCATGTTTCTTGAGTATGTTTATGTTAGTTGAATGAATGAGGGTGGTCACTTTACCAAGAAGGCTAATACGTGGTTATTTCAGGTTTTTTGGACAAATTTTGGAACAAAGCCAAGCAATTATGAGCCTAAAGACAGCCAAGCATGAAGGAACAAGGGGGAGGATTCATAGGAGGGATGTCTCTTGCATTAAATGTCCCTTCCTCGAAATCTCCACCCTCAACTCGGAGCTCAGCAGACCACCAAAACGAATCCTAAAGGCAGCCGAGCAGGTTGGTGAAAAGTGATTGTTTACTAGCAGTTGGGACAGCCGAGCCCCTTGAGTTAAGGAGGGCTGCTGAGGCCCCTCGTATGGCATAAATAGGAAGGTTTTCAGCCTTCGTAGGTTACTTTTTGGACTGTTGTTGTTTTGCACTAGAGTGCTACTATTTTCTCAGCTCATTTTCGTAGCTGTTGTTGTGTAACTTTCTTGAGACATGGTTATTTTTGAGTAATGGAAAGCAACTTTATGTAGCATTAGTTTTGAGTTTCTTTAGGAGCTTGCAGCTCTTGGGGTTGGGCCCAACCCAAGCACTAAGGCTTCCTTCATGTATTGTTATTTTTTTTATTTTTATTTTTTTTTATGTCTTTGCAAAATAATTTCTATTAAGTAGATTAACATCTTGTTGGTTACTTAGAATATAGTTGATGGTTAAAGGCTTTTTCATGTTCAGATTTACTTGATAGGTTAATCACAGGGAAGATCTTCATAAAAAGGCTACCAAGCACCTTGGATCTCACCTCCCCCTTAGTGGAATCATGAGATGGGACCAATGTGACTTTGCTGCCACCAAAAACACTGTCTTTGCTTCACCATGCAATTATTAGTGTTATAATCTCATTTGTAGGACTTGATATCAGTTTTGGTTGCATGTTTAGGTTTATGATTGCTTAGCTGCATAGTTATTTCACCTGATTTCATTGCAAATAGACTTCTTTTCCATTTCTTTGCTGTTATCTAGGTCGGAATAGGCTAACGTAACTAGGTCTTTGATTTTCCAAGTTCTTGTTTGTTCCGTTTAAGAAATAACTTGCAGAGCTTCTGTAACACTTCTCTACCTGCCCGTACTCCATCAATCCCACCTACTTCATCCTCTACTTAGAACCCTTGCCTCGCATTTGTCACATTCGTTCACTTTGCCCTAATTCTCATCCTTTTTGTACAACATCGTTCTACCCCTCCTTGAACAAATCCAACCATCCTAACCACTCCTCAACTCCATCTACCAAGTCTTGAACTTCCTTACACCCCTATCTCACCTCCATACCCATTCCTTCATCTTTCTTCCTCCATCCATCCTCCAAAATCCCATTTCTGGACATCCTGTAGAAAATTACAGACATCCTGTAGAAATTCCAGAACATCCTGTAGAACCCCTGTAGACTTCCTGTAGAAGCTCACGAAAGCGGTTTCTTGATAACCAAACTCTGTGAAACTCTCTGGAAGGGTGCTAGGGACCCCCTAGGCCCTCTATGAACCTTCCTAACCTCCTGCAAGAATTTCCTCTCGCCGATCCACCTCTCCACAGTAAAAAACAGTGAACGCACATGCATGATAATTTAGACAACTCATTCAAAAATACAAAAAGATGTTTCCTTCAGATAGAAGTAGCTTAGACACATGTATTTTACCTTTTCAGAGTAATAGCATCTCTTTTAGTAGCTTGCATCCTCTTTTTCGCATCAGTAGGGCTAGCTGGTAAAATTAGGGTTTGCTAAGGTTTGTGTTTTCTTCCAGCTTTTCAGTTTCTTTCCGCAAGTAGATTAGCTTCCTTCGAGTTAGCTTCCATCCATCAGTTAAAAAGCTTCTTCTCAGAGCTTATTGAAGTTGGCTTAAGCCCCTAGCGGACTTGTGCCAGCTGACCAAGTGACAGTTGCGGCAAGAGCTAGTACTTGTGCATACAGCACCGTCGCTTCCAAGTTTGTTACGAACTACTGGGTTGATAAAAGTAAAGAAGGGAGTCCCAGGAGTGGCAACATTATTGCTGCAATACTGGAGCCCACCACAATGGAATACATTTCTTTGTTGTAAGTGGGGTACTTTCGGACTGTCTCTGAAAGTGTCTCACTGCAGTAGGCCACTGGATGCCCATGTTGAGTAGGAACTGCACCAATAGCATAGCCGGAGGCATTTGTCTCAAGCTCAAATGGTTGTTGTAGGTCTGGTAATGTGAGCATTGGTGTAGAACAGAGGCGATTATTCAACTCGGAGAACACTTGTTGTTGGCTTTCCGATCAAAAGAACTTTTTTTTGCTTCGCCCTCTGTGACTTGACTAAAGGCCAAGTGATAGGAGAGAACCCCAACATGAACCTACGGTAGAAATTGGTAAGACCCAAAAAGCTGCGGAGCTCTGTTAGAGTGGTTGGGGCTGACCAATCCTTAATGACTTGTGTCTTTGATGGGTCCACATGTACACCCTGTTCATCAATGATGTACCCCAAATATTGAACCTAGGTCAGGCCAAAGGTGAATTTGTCCAAGTTAGCACACAGCTTGTGTTGTCGAAGGGTTTGAAGGATCAGCTGAATATGGTGGAGGGATCTTCCCAACTCTAGCTGAAGATAAAGATGTCATCTAAATACACCACCATGAATGCATTGGTGATGGGCCGCAAGATGTCGTCCATCAATCTCATGAAAGTTACAGGGGCATTCGTCAATCTGAATGGCATGACTAACCATTCGAAAAGGCCCTCCCTGGATTTGAAGGCACTCTTCCACACATCGGAGTGTTCGATAGACACTTGGTGATAAATTGACTTCAAGTCAATCCTGTTGAAATATTTGGCCCCCTTGAGCTGGTCCAGAAGGTCATCAATCCGCGAGATTGGGTACCTATTTCAGACAATGATCTTGTTCAACGTCCGATAGTCAATACAGAGCCTCCAGGTCCCATCCTTCTTCTATACCAATACAATCGGACTCCCACAGGGTGATAAGCTTGGCCTGATGTGCCCTTTCTGCAGTAGTTCCCAAATCTGCCTCTTTAACTCATCGTTCTCCAGAAAAAAGCGTTGATAGATCAATCCATTGGGCAGTGGTGCACTCGGGCTCAGATCTATGGAGTGTTTGACCTAATAGTGCAGAGGTACCCCTGTGGGTGAGGTGAAAATGTCCCTGTACTCCTCCACGACCTTGTCCATCTGTTTTTGTTGTGCAGAGGAGCGCTGCCTGGAAGCCGTGGCCACAACCTTCTTCTTGACTTAGGGGCGAATCATAAGGAAAACGAATTTCCTAGTCTAGGAAATGATCTTACTGCATTGTTTTGCAGTGATCAAAGAGATGGCGGTAGGTGGGTTATCTACGATATCCTGTACAACTTATTAGCCAAAGTATTAATCACAAAGCGAGGTCTAGACTCATATACAACATGTTACTTCCACAAGTATGGTTGTCCTAACAATACATCAGAAACTTTAAGTGGAGCAACATCACACAATACCTCATCCGTGAAGGGTTTGATGCTAGAGGGAAGGCGACACTGTTGGCTGACGCAAAGATCTCGTACTTGTTGAGGCCACCCAGTGGTGTACGACTTTAAATGTGTTGTAGTCTTTAGGCCCAATCACTTCACGACTTCTGCTGAAATGAGGTTCTTTTGGCTCCTGCTGTCGACAATGAATTGCAGCGGAGAACCCTTCACTCACATTTGTGAGTGGAAGAGGTGTTTCCCCTCCTCTGGATCTTCAGGCTCAATTTTATGGATCTTTGTGGTGGCCACGGTGGCACTGAGCTTCGCATCAACGATCTGTGTTTTATCAGTCCCCTTATTGGGTTCTGATTCAAAAGCCTTCAACTTGGTCACCAATGACTACTTGGTCCGACACTCACTTGTATTGTGAGTGGAGCTCTTATGGAACTCACACCATTTTCCCATGTCCTTCTTTGTCTTCGTGGTGTTGTTCTTTGCTTGCGGCTTCGATGGGGGTGTCCTACGTAGCCCCAACTTGGCTTGGTCCCTTGTTCTATGGTTTGGGGGCGCCTTTTCCTTGCTTTGGATACGTAGATCCAAAGTCTCGCTTCTTCTGTTTAAACTTCTGCTCAATCTTTAAAGCATACTGATATACTGTGCCGAGTGAGGAAATGTCCAGGAACTCCATCTCACCCTTAATGTAGTTGTGTAGACAGTCGTGGTACTTGAGCACTAAATTCTGCTCAGTATCCTTGATACCCAGCTTCGTGTGAAGGCTATGGAAAGTATTTGTCAACTCTGGCACATCTTGGTCCCTTCCCTGTTGTAGTGTAGTCCACTTTATGTATTTATCTTCATAGCTCCCGACAAGGTAATATTGTTCCTTGATGGCGTCTCAGAAAGGATTCCAAGTGGGTGCAGAAGGAAACAACGATGGTTTACTCTTGTCCTTTTGTTCACAGTAGGTTTCCCACTAGTCCTTGACGTGTGGGACGACTTTGAGAAGTGAAAACGTAATCTTTTCTCGATTGGAAAAGTCATGAAATGAAGAATATCCTTCCAATAGATTTAACCATTTATGTACTGTGTCTGCATCTATCAGGCCTTCAAATATGGGAATATTGAAGTTAACTTGTACCGTAGAAGGAGTGGCGCCTCCAGAGTTGTTGTTGGATGAAGATGCATTGCCTATGGGTAGTCGTTGAAGGATCTAGGCAAAGTTATCCATCATCACATCGATATGTCACTTGAGGGCTTCTTTGAGCAACATTTGGAAAGGATATCCTCCCCCCCCCGTCTTTATTTTCTTCCACCATGGGAGGAAGTCGGGTTTTGCGAGGTTGATCCTGCAATGGTTCAACTAGATCGAGCCCTAACTCCTTATACCTTGACCTCGTTGGGGACATGCAAAGAAAAACAGAGAAAGAGAAAACTGCTTGGATACCACTAATATGAACTTAAACTGGAACGCAACAACTTACAGATATAATCATAAACATAGAGATGCAACAAAAAACACTTCATTTCATTAATAGAAAAATATTGAACTATGCTTACAAACAAAATGGAAATAGGATAGCTCAAGCAATGGTAGCTTATCTCTAAGAAGAGATGTGGCAGCTACATGCCTCTGAATTGAGTTACAATGAGGCAAAAGGGCCTTTTTATTATTGAACAATAAGGGAAACCCTAGACAACCAAAACCCTAACCCGAGGAGATGTAACACCAAGAGTTTATGGGCCCCGTTGGGGTTAGTTGGGCAGTCAACTTCTCGGGGTTGTAACTTGGTCATATTATCTTCGTTTGAAACGTATGATACCTCGTTGGAAAGATATCTTCGAGGACTACAAATAATGATGTGCTTTCCATACGAATTAATAGAAGAATTTTCCAAAAAAATGTCGTTTAGGGCCTCCAAACGGCTCTGGAAGTTCAGGACCCGAAAAACTGCCAAAAATAGTAAACTATGCTATAATTAAGGAAACAAATGAAACTAACTGGGGGGTCTAGGTGGAATAGGCAGGTGGCCACCAATATCCACTTGGATCACAACTTGAGGTATAGACACTAGAGTCTAGAGTAAGCTACACACAACGACAGATTCATAAGGTATATAAATTTTTTCTTCGAGGTTGAAAAGTTAGTTCATTCTTGGGTGTGAGTAGAGTGTAGGTTTTAACCCCGCACAAAAATTACCTGCATATGAATTCTAAAACACATAAAATAAACAATGCGAGAGCATAACACATATACACAGAGATTTTCCCTTGGATCCCAAAGTCGAGACTACCTGCCTGATTTTTCATTATTTTTTCTGTCAATGTTATAATACATATTTATACATGTCGAAGCATCCAATACCATGGATCGAAAACCATCGCATCCAAAAAACATGTGCGAAAATCATGCACAAAACCATAGGTGGGTCCGCCCAACCTAACATAGGGTCCAAAAAGTGGGGTTATGAGTACACCTCAAACCCCCTGTGACCCCCCCGTGCTACACAATTGGTGCAACGAAGGGGGGACTCCGCCCCCCCCTCTAACCCCTCGGTTAACTATGTGGGCTAGTCATGGAAAGAATATAACACAACCCAACATTCTCCCACTTGTTGTTTTCTTTGCACAGGGGGCCACAAGAGAGCTTAGACATTTTTCCAGCCTTGAAACGCCCATTGTCTCTCTACACCAAGAGAACTTCTCAAAGCTCACAGATTTTGTCAATGCATCTGTAGTATTCTTCAAAGTGCCCACATTTACCAGCAACACCTTTTTGTCTTCTATTGTATCCCTCACAAAGTGATACTGAACATCAATGTGCTTTGTCTTTGGATGATATGCGGGCTTCTTTGCCAAGAAAATTGCACTTTGGCTGTCACAGTCTATCCTTATAGCTCCTTATACTAACCCCATACTTGAACACAATCTCTGCAAGGAAACTGCTTCCTTGCTTGCATGAGTGGTTGCCATGCATTCTGCCTCTGTAGTTGATAGTGCAACTACAGATTGTTTCTTACTCATCCAACTGACTGCACCTCCAAATAGGTTAAACACATACCCATTTGAAGATCTTCTCTGATCCAAATCTCTAGCCCAGTTTGCATCAACAAAGGCATGAGTATCCAACATTCTGTCCAATCTTGATCTTCCTTGGTAGCACAAACCATAATCACTAATGCCACGCAAATACCTGAAAACCTGCTTCACTACTGTCTAGTGCTCCTTCCCTGGTTTTGACATAAACCTGCTCAATACTCCCACTGCATGTGCAATGTCTGGTCTAGTACAGACCATTGCATACATCAGGCTATCGACTGCACTTGCATATGGAACTCGGGACATGTCCTCTTCCTCTTCTTGTGTCTTGGGACATTGTTCAGCGAATAACCTCACACCTACAGGAATAGGAACCTTCACCGGTTTACTATATCTCGACATACTTCCTCTGGTTTAACCAAAGCTTCCTCTTTGCCCAATCTCTTTTAATTTCCGTGCCCAAAATATAGTTTGCAGCACCAAGATTTTTCATGTCGAATTTGGAGGACGATTGGGTCTTCAAATCCTGGATAGTTTCTTTGTCATTTCCAACTAGCAACATATCATCCAGTTACAAGACTAAATATAACATGGTCACCAATTAATTTAAATTACACATAGTGATCTGCTTTGCTTCTGGTGAAGCCAAGTCCCCATAAAAATGTATCAAATTTCTGATACCACATCCTTGGTGACTGTTTTAACCCATACAGAGATTACTTTAACTTGCATACCATTTCTTTCTTACCCTTCACCGCAAAGCCTTCAGGTTGCTTCACGTAGATCTCCTCTTCCAAATCCCCATGAAGAAATGTTGTCTTCACATCCATCTGTTCTACCTCAAAATAAAAGGCAGCAACAATAGATAATAGTAATCTAATAGAAGTTACCTTGGCAACAAGAGAAAAAATATCATCAAAATCAATTCCTGGCACCTGGGAATAACCTTTTGCTACCAACCGAGCTTTGTATTTCTCCACCTTTCCTTCTGCATTTGTCTTCTTCTTTAACATCCATTTGCTGCCAATGGGTTTCCTTCCAGCCGACAACTCCACCAGATCCCAAGCCTCATTTTTGTGCAAAGATGCCATTTCATCAACCATGGCCTCCTTCTAGAGTTTTCCATCCTCTGAATCCACTACTTCCTTCACATTTCTGGGATCATCTTCAGTAACAAACAAAGCAAAATTTGAACAAAAAGTAGATGGACTATACCTTTCTAGTTGCCTTCTTTCTTGAACTGATCTTCTCACAGCTAGAGTTTGTGGCTCTTCATCTTTTGATTCCTCCTCTGTTGTAGAGTCTGATTCTTCCTCCTTTAGCTCAAACTCTATCTTCTCAGGTTCCTTAGGTTGGACTTCATGTTTAATAACATCTTTCACCTCTCTGAACACCACATCTTGGTTGTACACAACCTTCCTTGTTATTAGGTTCTAAAGCTTATAACCCTTTAAACCATCCTTATACCCAATAAAGATGCACTTTTCAGATTTACTATCCAACTTGGTTCGTTTCTCCTTTGGAACATGTACATATGCATCACATCCAAATACCCTTATATGTGAAAGAGAAGGTTTCTTATCAGTCCATACCTCTTATGGAGTCTTATCCTCCAACGCTGATGAAGGTGACCTGTTGACCAGGTAACATGCAGTATCCACCACCTTTGCCCAGAATTCCTGTCCTAACCTGGCACCACTAAGCATGCTTCTTGCCCTTTCCATCAACGTCTTGTTCATTCTTTCTGCAACTCCATTTTGTTGAGGTG
This sequence comes from Pinus taeda, assembly GCA_000404065.3. Classification (NCBI taxonomy): domain Eukaryota; kingdom Viridiplantae; phylum Streptophyta; class Pinopsida; order Pinales; family Pinaceae; genus Pinus; species Pinus taeda. Next base: position 144,411 of record APFE030514299.1, read on the forward strand.
TATATGGAGTAGTATTCTGTCATGCTATACCACACTTCTTATAGAATTCTTCAAATTCGTTGCTGCAAAACTCTCCATCATTATCTGTCCTCAGCACCTTTATCTTCTTCTCTATCTGATTTCCACGAGAGCCTTAAATTCTTTAAACCTGTCAAAGGCTTCAGATTTTTTCTTAAGTAAATATATCCATATATTCCTTGAGAAGTCATCTATAAATGATACATAGTACACAGACTTACCCAGTGATGGAACCTTTATAGGTCCAAACACACCACTGTGCACAAGTTCTAATATATGTTTTGCCCTCTTACTACCAGAGGGGAAACTCACCCGATTCTGCTTCCCATATACACAATTTTCACAGAAATCAAAATCCAGAGAGCTCTATTACTCATACCTTCTACCATACCTTTACCATGAAGTATTCGAAGGCCCTTCTCTCCAATATGTCCAAGCCTTTGATGCCACAACATGGTCTTCTCTCCAGAGACCATTATATTTTCTGCTCCACTTTCAGGAACCACAGAACTGTTGCACCCATCAATAACAGTGCTACCTTGCAGCTTGTACAGAGTTCCAATTTGAACTCTCCGCATCAATACCAGTGCTCCCTGAACCATTTTGCAGGTATCCTTCTCGAACACTATTTTTACACCTGCATCATCTAGCTTGCTTACTGAAATCAGATTTCTGGCCGATGCAGGAATATGCAAAACACCTGGAAGTGTTCTAACCCTTCCACCTTGCAACTTCAAATTTACTCTTCCGTGACCAATGATTCTAGACTTGCTATCATCCCCTAAGAAGACATCACCACCATCATATTTCTCATACTCGCAGGAACCACTCTCTATGTGGAGTGAAGTGAAAGGATGCACCTGAGTCAATCAACCATCCCTCATAATCTACATGTGTACTTGAAGAAGCCAAGTACACATCCCCACCTTCATCTGAGGTGGTTTTCACCTCTACGGAAGGAGCATCATTAGATCCTTTTCCTTTATCAGGAGCTTTAGATTTATAGTCCCTTTTGTAGTGCCCTTCCTTTTCGCATTTCCAGCACACCACCTTTATAGGTTTTCCTAGAGATTTAGATCTCCCACTTGATGACTTATTTTTGATTCTGTTCTGGGACCATCCTCGTACAAGCAAGGCATCACCATTTTGGCTCTCCATATTTTTTCGTCTCATCTCCTCCGTCAGCAAGGATGAGACTATTTCATCAAACTGAAAGGCAATTGCATTGCTACCTATTGCAATAACCAGACTATCCCACGAATCTGGTAGAGAACACAACAAACTGATGCACTTATCTTCATCTGAAATTTTAATATCAATAGACGCTAACTCACTTACCACAATATTAAATGCGTTCAGATGCTCTGTCACCGAGTCTCCATCTTTCATCCTCAGGTTATACAACTTTTTCTACAGGAGCAGTTTATTCACCAAAGACTTAGATTGGTACAAAGTCCCTAACTTGTCCCACAAAGCCTTCACCATAGCTTCCCCTAGTACATTCAGCAACACTGAATCTGAGACACACAATCGTATTGTGCTCTTTGCCTTCTGATCCAACTTTTTCCATTCTTCATCGGACACTCCTGTTGGTTTAGTACCCAGATCTACCGTGATCCACTGATCTTTATCCACCAACAAATTCTCCATCTTGAGTTTCCACAACTCAATACTTTGACTATTAAATTTCTTGATCTCTATCTTTCCACTACTCGCCATCTTCTTTCACCACCAGAATCGATCTCGCAGATCTCCCACTGAACAGGGTCTACCACAGGCCCCAGCAAAACCCCTCAGCAACAAAGGCGTCCCCTTGAAGCCAAAACTGCTCTGATACCAAATGTAGGTTTTAACCCTGTACAACAATTACCTGCATACGAATTCTAAAACACATAAAATAAACAATGTGAGAGCATAACACATAAAATACATATACACAGAGATTTCCCCTAGATCCCAAAACCGGGACTACCAGCTTGATTTTTCATTATTTTTTCTTTCAATGTTATAATAAATATTTATACATGCCAAAGCATCCAATACCATGGACCGAAAACCATCGCGTCCAAAAACCACGTGTGAAAATCATGCAAAAAACCATAGGTGGGTCTGCCCAACCTAACAAAGGGTCAAAAACCAAAATTTAAAGTGGGGTTACAGGTACACCTCAAACCCCCTGTGACCCCCCCTCCCCCCCTGGCTACACAATCGGTGCAACGAAGGGGGGCTCCGCCCCCCCTCTAACCCCCCAGTTAACTACGTGGGCTAGTCGTGGAAAGAATATAACACAACCCAACATAGAGCTTAATGCAATTTGCTCCTCGTATATTGGGATGGACTTGATGTTAGTATGGGTTGGGTAGAAAAACACAACTCTATTTCATTTTTGAATTTATTTCCGTTGCATATGCCCAGAATATTTGGAAATCTGAATGACAAGAGCTAAATCAATTATTTGGCTTCACTCTTACTTGTCAAAGATGTCCCTGTTGTACAAGTGTTATCATATTTATCTTTCTAGTTCCATTAGAGTTACCAACCTACTGGAGACACAATCAGTACACTTATGTGCCTCCTCCAAGTGGCGGCACTAGAAATGTCTAAGCTTACCACAGTTTCAGTCTAGGTAGGTTAAAGCATCTCTATTCCCGCAATTTTGATTTCTTTTCCCCTTGTTTTCCTATCTTTAGCGAGTAATTTGTACTTCAGAATTTTCTTTCATTGATCTTTAACCTTCATTTCTCTAGAGTAAATGAGTTTAAATTTTTTTTTCATATTTAATGTTTTCCCAGCGATCAATTAAGTTTTTCTCTATTTTCTAATTAGATAGCTAGAATTTAGAAATTCTCATATTGTATACTACCTATCTTTCAGCAGAACTCGAGTTGGAATTTTTAATCAGATAATGGTGTCATCTTTATAATTGTTTTGGTAGGCTTTGAAGTTTGAATTGTTTCAACTTTGGAAGTTCTCGTCTAAATAAATGCATAGCATAGTTTTTTTTTCATAATCCGTTTTGTGTTTGTTCTCGTTGACAAGGATCCATATCCATGGGTTTTGGCATATATCTAGTTTGTTCTTGTAGTGAGGGATTGATATATTATAAATGTTTTAAAAGGTTTCAAGTTCGATTTTTTGTGTAACAGATTTATGTGTATATATTCATAGGGGTTTGATCTTGTGTTAAAGATGTATATTTATGTGTTAGATTTAGATTTATGGGCATACATCTAGTTTCATCTTGTGGTTAGATATCTACATCAATGTATAAGAGAGGTTTGTTCGTGTGATAAAAGATTTATGTTCATGTATAAGAGGATTTAAGTAGAATTTTATCCACACCGTTGAAGTTTAGATATAGCTTTTCTCTGTGCATATAACCAGTTTATTCTTGTGTTGAAGGATCAATATCTTATACATGCATTTGAGTTTAAGTTGATATATAATGTTTTTATGGGTATATATATCTTCTTCTTTTTTGTGGTTAAGAATATAGGTTTATGTAGAAGAGGGGTTCTCAATTTATGTATGGTTTTGAGTTGAAGTTTATGCCAAATTGTTTGAAGTTAAGGCATGGTGTTTTTATGTGTTGTTCCTATAAATGTGCAATAGGTTTTGATTTGGTTTGTTCCTGTAACGTGTCATAGGTTTTGAGTTCAAACGTATGCATAATGCCTAGTTTGTTCTTGTGGTTCAAGATACCAATTTATGATAAGAGCGGTTTCTCCTTATGGGTAAATATTTATATCTATGTATATGATGTTTTGAGTTCAAGTTTACACTAATTGATTTTCAAATGTGTATATCCTAGTTGAACCCTGTAACTATTTCAAGTTGAATTTTAAAATTTTATGTTCAAGATACTTTTGAATTTGCATTGAACAAAACCATTTTCGGAAGTTTATTTCCACGTTGAATCTGGTACCTATCTCAGGTTAAATCTTAGAAACTTATTTGTAGGTTAATACATGCTTGGAGTTGCATTTCTACCTCAAATCTAAAGCTTTTAGACTTTATCAACTTATTTGTTTGTGGGCTTGGGAATTTTAAAAACCTTTAAGGAAATCTGAAACTGATAAAAGATTCATTGGTAACCTGTAACCGAGCCATTTTTGTCCTATTTTAATCTCTCCGCGGAATTTTGATTTTGCAATTATGTTAATGATAATTCTAATTTCCCTTATCATGGAATAAATTCATGGACTTTATCACATTCCATAAACTTTACATTGACTCATTTATCACTTTCTAATTCATTATTTCCATTTAAAAAAATCACATCACTAAAAATAATTAATTAAAGATGAAAACATAGTCAATAATGTTAAAAAGAAATAATTGTAATTAGGATTTTGAATTGTAAACTTATTTTCGTAAATTTAAATAATTCATTCTCAACAAAAAAAATGAACTTAAAATAATTTATTTAAAAAAAATATTACATTAAAATTAATTAATTCTGAAATTTAAATAACTTAGTTTATAATTTTTTCCCTGATGGGGTGACAGCTCATAAGTCAAATGGGTGGTAAGGAAAGTTGAGTGAAGTGGCATGAATAGATCTATACATGACAAAGTAGATGGGTGCAATGGAGATTGGTAATAACCATAAAGGGCATGCCCTATAAAGGTTCTCTCACCTATTTATTTCTTCACATCTGCAGTATGACACCCCCTCTAGACATGAGTGTGGGGATAATGTGGTTCCTTCACTAGAAATGGGCTATATTTAGAAAATTATGCTATATGTAATAACCTTTTATTAACACAAAGATTGTTGGTTGTATAACCTTTTATTAACACAATGATTACTGGATTTTTCTTTCTAAAAATGAAATCTAAAGATAATATATTCTTGTCAATTGAAATGCATTTTTTAAAGCTTTTCATTATTGAAGGGTGACATGAATATATACCCTTCTAATTGAAATTAAGACCAACCCTTCAAATTTGATCACTAGAGTGGAGTGCATGGCACATTCTTGCAATGGAATAGGATGAGTGCACAAGGGTGCACAATGTGACAATGACAGAAATTGGTTATGTCAACATAAACTGAGCAGACATTGAATAGGCACACATTATGTCGGCCCATTGGGATATCATATGTCAAGGAATCTACATATGATGGCTCGAGCAACATATGAAAGCAGCACATGAGCCCATATGAAGCATCGAATCAAGGAATCACTGAAAGGTCGAATCCGTTCAAGTTCCAAGGTTGAGTGTTATATATATATAACTAGAGTTTGAGTTTGGGGGAAACATGACTCGACACAAAGCACATATCTCTCATCAAAAGTTGGAGTTTGAGTTTGGGGGGAACATAACTCGACACAAAGCACATATCTCTCACCATGAGTTGGAACAAGAGGTGTGAAGGGTGTCGCAAGTCTAAAGGATAATGAAAGAAGTTTTCAAGTGGTATTATTGGGGTTTCTTCATGTGACTCAGGCCACCTCCCTACTGAGACTTGAATTGGGTAGGGAAGAGGTTGTGTAATAGCTAGACATGTTGTTTGGGGAAAGGGAAGGTTCAATAGCTTTCACCCTTGGTTTATCTGTAATACGAGTGTTGAAAAATGAAAATTTGCATAGTTTGTGATATTGTCCTAAAGGGTGAGATCATCTGGGTGGAACGACCCAAATACAAACTGAAGTGGAAGTTTGGAGAGTGAACTGAGTTCTGAAAATGTTTAGATGAAAAATCGAGCTGAGTCCAAGTTTTGGAAACTAAGGAGGGAGGTTCAATGACCCCAACCAAAGGGCTAAGTAAGTGATTCAAAGGTAATTGAATGAGTGAACAAGGAAGAATCACATGGGTAGGAGTGACTCGAGAGCATATTTGGTATGAGTTTTAGTGGGGTGTGACTCAAATCGGTTGAGGAAATTTGTACTAAGTTTGTATATGTTGTATTGTGTGTTGGTATATAACAAAATTTGGGGTGTTAGGCCATAAGCTGCCCTTATCATATATTTTTTATACTAGTAGATGAGCTTTTATACTTGTATATGTTAAATGCATTGTTACGTGTGATGTTATATAGTTGAATTATAATTATAATAATCATAGGTGACTGTCAACATTTTTTCTATTGTCATACTTAATCAAAACATTAGCCAAGTGAGGCATAGTCTAAGTGGAGTATAGCCAAGTTGGTCTTGTCAATGAGATAGAAAAACATTGGTGCCACATCCCTAGAGAAGGCCTAGTGTGCTTGCCTAATTTGGGTCTTTGGAGGGTTATGACTGTTGAAAATAGCAACAAGAAATGATAAAAATAGAATCTAGAAATTCCAGTTTAATTTGTCCTTGAATTAAACTGAGAATTAAAATTGAATTTTATTCTCATAGCAACTTGTAATAGTTAACTAGAGTGAGTTGACTTAGTTAACCTAGGAATTTCGAGTTGGAAGTCTTTCTGAAGTCATGTATATGTTCTCCCTATATTATAGGGGTCCAAGATGAGTTAATTATGAGTGGTAATTAGTTAACTCAATTTATTGATTTAAGTCAAGTTAAATTAGTTCCAAACTATTTGATGAACTAATAGTGAGTTAACAGTCAGTTGATCCATTAATGCACTCAACTAGTGCTACTCTAGTTAATTGAAGATTCCCTCATCAGAAAATCATGCATGTCGATTCCGAGAAAGACCTAGTTGAGACTATAGGCAAGGACAATGTACTATTTGTTGTATAATTTTCTGAGTTGTACAGATGGTGCATACAATCAGAGAAGGACCTAATTTTGGATTGTGTAGTTATTAATGAGGAATTTACCTTTAAATACGGGTTAATTCTCTCAAGAATTGTGCAAAGAATTAGAAGCTTGTAGGCTTGGAAATTTGGCTAAGTATTGGTCAAAGGAAATCATTAGGTGGAGGATAGGAAATACTTGTGCAGGTTAAGCTCAAGGTTGAGCATATCATATTGTATTTATCCAAATTCTTTGACCAACGGTTGTTATAGACATTTTTGGGCACTTCAACCCCAATCACAAATGTCCATAAACTGAGGGCTCCTAAGTCCCTAAAAATGTTGCTTCACTTCCTAAAGGAACAAAGTCAGCTGATTACATCATCTCCCAGAAGTTCTCCACTGAAAACTGCTCATAATTGGTCAAAACTGGACCATACTGAAAGCTCGATGCATAGGGTGCGATGCATATCACCTTCCCAGTGTACAAGGTGCGATGCATATCACCTTCCCAGTGTACAAGGTGCGATGCATACTAAATTGCTCCTCTGTAGGGTGCGATGGTCGAGAATGGACAAATGGTAGGGACAAAATGCGAGGTGGAAGATCATGGAATCTTCCAGAAGCTTCCCCTCTGACACTTGCCTCTCTGTTTTCGACCAGGGATGAGTAAGAGATCACCATTCTCCAAGTAGAAGCAGGAACTATCAAAGAGAGGACACTAATAAAGACCCCAGAAGATGACTCACCTCCCTTCAATCATCTATATATGGATCCCTCATCACAGAGATCCAGAGGCTGGAATTTTGTATCTTATAGAGAAGTGTTGTTGGTTTTCTGGTGTATAATTCATAGTGTTGGGTGATCTAAGCTTTGCTTGAGGTGAAGAAGGGCTTCCTAGCTGGAGGATGATCCTGGGTCAGAACATATGGTTGTAATCCTCTTGCTACTTTTCATCTTAATAAAGCTATTCTAGTTTTCTTCCATATTCTTGTGTACTTGTTTATATATGCATTTATATAGTTAACACACATATGGTCCAATGTTATTTATGAACATAGATCTTTGTTTCTTCGATAGTAGTATGTTGCTGTGATTCCACAGGTTCTCTTTGAAGCTGGGCAGATGAAGAAAAGCGGCAAAGCTCTATCAAGAAGGAGAGAAATCAAGCACAAGACTAAGGTCGGTCTTCTTAGTTCTCCTCTTGTCTATTTTCATAAAAGAAAACGAAAGTAGACTTTACTTGTTTGTTTCTAAGATAGCCACCCATCTTAGTGGGAATAGCAGCATCCGAGTGGACACTATTCCCGGTAACAAAATGGCGACTCCACTGGGGAGCGACTAGATTGTTTGTTACCCTATCTATCTTTGTTTCTTTTATAAACTTACAGACGGAGCCTGAAGTCAAGCCAACTAGCCTTCGAACTGCATTTGTTATACAAATGCAAAGTAGATCAACGCTGCTTTAGTCTATCTTTGGGTTTTGTTTATGAATTAAACAATAGATCTGCAAGCAATCTAATTGCCCTAAGTGGTGGCTCTAGTAACCTCTTTAGATCACCCCTGTGTTTTACATACACTGAACATTACTTACTCGACCTAAATACCTGAACTAAATTGCAAACTGTGAGTGAAAACCTGTTTAAAATCTCGCACTGGTACCATCGCACCCTGTCTTCAAGGCAGTCTGTATGAATCACACTTCCTGAGTGCAGTAGGTGCGCTTGCATACTGGTTTCACTATGTAACAGGTGCGATGGTCAGGGAGGGTTAACTTTACCCTCAGACTGTGGTTTTTTTATCACTGTTTTTAGTCCTATTCAGGAGTTTTGATGTCTGTAGTCAGTGTATTTCTATGAAAACCCCCTTCTCTTGCATTATTCCGCCTCCTTAGGGCAAATAACTGTAAGTGTTCTTTATGTATTGTGCGTCATTTTCAGTTCTCTTTTGCAAAAAAGTAGCATAGTCGAACTGTCATTTCTGGATCTGAGAGTGTCGTAGTTGTCGTTTTCAGTTTTAGAAGACAATCCCATTGTTCTTGATAGTCGATTATACGGTTACAATTGCATATGATTTGAATTAGTTGTTTTAAAGTGTCGAAAAGCAATTTTCATTTCAAAATCGCAAAGTGTCTCTCTTGCCTTCACTTCATTTTGAAAAAGAAATTTGTTGAGTACTGTCACTTTAAAAGTATTCAGATTTGCACATAGCTTTCTTATCATCATTCATACTTTAAGAAGGCTGAAAACAAATACATGCATGTGCATTTTCATTTCGACAGCTTGGTTTGATTTAGGACTATGCATTTAGCATGTGCTCTATGCTCTTTGCAGAAAGATTCTTAACTTTCTCTCCTTAGTAGCTAGGATTTTCATTGCCGAAAGAAGATTAAATGTTTGTTTATCATCTTAGACTGCAATTTAGGAATTATATACACATCATGCGGTGAACCTGAAAGGAAAATTATTAAGCAAGATCAACTTAAAATAAAGTTAATGAATCTAACAATGCTTTGGAACTTAACGCACAACATCTAGAGGTCTAGGCTAGAGACGTATTCCGGCGTCGTAAAACTTGGTAACTGTTGTTTTCAGTGTTGGTTGGGTGATTCCTCCACTCTGAGACGGAAAGTGCCAATACGGACTTGTGCTCCCACGTACCATCGAGTATATATTGGGAGACCATAATAGGCTGCATCCTTTATCCTTAGGAAGCCGTGTTTGCCGCCCTATCGATCGCAATGCACTGAACATAGCATTCAGGAAGATTGACTGCCGTACCGTAAAAAGTATTTTGCAGTTTTGCGATTGGTTTGGTAATCCTCTCTGCCTAGATCTCTAGAGAAGTCCATTTTGCTCCTTTTCAGACTCCTTAAAGGAAAGGGTCCTCTGAGCACTTGTCACTTCAGGATCAATAAAAATCGAAGGCGACTAGAGTCATCTTTTGTTTTTTCTCAACTCTTTAAAATTGAAAAAACATGTTGTGTCAAAGCGTCTAAAATTTATTTTAATCGGAATAACATCACAAATTCCTTTGTTGGTCTTTAGGTTGAGAAATGGAGTCTACCAACCAAGGATTTCCCCTTGGAGGAAATCCTAGTCCCTTCTCCTCTTGTGGAGATGTTGGTGCACCCCATATAGCCACTTTGTCACTTCCAGGGTTGACATTTGGTTTGCCTGTCTGGCTCTTCTCTACCTCTGTTGTTCAGAATCCCGTAATTCCTGAATAGTCAAATCAACAACTAGATGACACTAGAGTTGCCTCCCAACCTTCTACTTCGTCTGATTCTCCCTCTCCTCCTTCCTCTTTGCTTGATAAAGCTGATAAAGCTAAAAATCAAGTAACTAAGAAGAAGAAGAAGAAGAAAGAGAAAAAGGAAAAGAAGAGAAAGGAACCAAAATCGAAAGGGGGCAACCAAGCGTCATCTAGCAAAAATCCTCACACACACCATCAAAACCTAAATCTCCTTGTGTCATTTGCAATGGAGACCACTATCACCGAGATTGTCCCCGCATCCCTCGGATCTTAAGGGACTGGTCTCCTCGTTTGCACAATCCGGTGGTGTCAGCCTCTGATGATCATGTTGAATGCACACCATCAACCAGTGAAAGTGAAGCACATGGACAGAAAAGGAATCCCAGATTTCCTTGTAAGTTGTGTGAAGGCAATCACGCCGTCCACCGTTGTTCCTTCCTAGACGACGCGAAAAGAGTTTTGGATGATCGTCTGGTTTCACCACTACGACTTCCTCCTGGATATAAAAAACTCTTGCCAAATCCTCCACCGGTTGAAAATCTGGTTGGCCCGTCATTGTGGTTGGACGAAGCGTCTATCATTGAAAATGAACCCTTTGAATCCATACTAGACGAAAGTAAAAAGGTCGAGACAACAGTTGACCCGGTCTTGCCTTCAGAGTGCTCATCTTCGAATGATATTGTCACTGAGGAGAAACAGAATGACACCGTTCAAATTCTTTTCATCAACACAGACTCTGATGAACTTGGGGGCAATCCTCCCGTTCCTTTATCGTATGAAGGAAGCTCATCAAAGTCATATCCGGCTGTCTATTCGGTCCCACCACCAAGCAACCTAGTCATTTCCTTCAACTAGAATCTACTAGGCAGACCCCATTTACCAGCTAGTGTACCATTCAGAATCATTGTACAAGCTTACAGAATGGTTATGGCTAGTACCATCATCAATGAAGGGGCTTCTGTGAGTATCATTTCCTTAACTGCTTGAAAAGCACTTAGTTCGCCATCGCTTTTTCCTGAAATGAGAAATCTGACAGGCTTCGACAAAGGAACCAGTCGACCTTTAGGGATCCTTCCAAATGTGTCCATTACTTTGAGAAGTAAAACTGTTCACATGAACGTAATGGTAGTTCCAGGACCATTAGATTATAATCTACTCCTTGGATGCGACTATATTTATTGCATGGGAGCCATCGTCTCCTCACTCTTTAGAGTAATGTGTTTTCCGCACGAAGGCAGAATGGTCAAGCTCGTAGACCAATATGTCGTTCCCTAGTTCACACATAGCAAATAGTCAAATGCCATCCCTAAATGGTCTCTTTCACGAAAGGAATGTCTCATCGATCTCCAGTCCATCCACCTGATGAGTGCGAGTGATTCAGGAGGATGTGACTGAAACCCAGGGGGCATGCACCCTGGTCTGTTTCGGCAGGAAAACCTTGGGTATAGAGTAGGTTTCTGTGGAGGATATATGACTAGTCTGACGAACTCGTCCTTATAGGAAAATGGGATCAGGCTGGAATGAGATACCTTCATTAAAGTTATGTGAGTGGAATGCGTCTGCGCCACTCACCTTTGTATGTTTCGATAGACATCGCCAAGGAAGCATTTTATCTGCTACGCGGATGGAACTTTCATGGTAACCTGGAAATTTTTCGCTATGCCTCGGGGCATGCAAACCTTTCCACATGCAAGTGAAGAGCGGATATTTATTTTTTAAATTTGTAGGACCTCTAACCCTTTAAACCCGTAAGGCTAGTCATTTCCTAACTTGCATAAAGAAAGGATCCGTGGCAAAGCTTGAGAGATGTAAGCCACTTAAAAATAGCATCTTGAATGAGACATTCTTATCATACAATTGGCGAGCAATGTTACCGCAGGGTTCAAGCTCGTTAAAAAATAAACCCTCCACGAGAAGTTTTAGCGCATAGTTCAAGCTCGTTAAAAAATAAACATAAGTCATGAGCAAATGTTTCCCCCAACGTTTAAGCTCATTAAAAAATGAACCGGTAAATAACCATTGTGAATGCCTTATCGCCAGCTTTTGAGCCTTGGTCGTGTTCTCGCCATCACCTCCACTCTATTTTTAGCCGATCATTCACCCCCATATGATTGTTTACCCCTTCGTGGAACATCTGTGAAGAGTGATTCTATTAGCCATCCTTGTGACACTGTCGTGATTGGAAAATTCCAAATCTTACTTGGAATCAGTTGCTACCCGAAACCATCACTTGTTCCTCGAAAACAAGTCTTCTTTAAGCTCTTTTTACCTGACTTGTAAAATATGAAAAGATTGTCGAGCGATTGGCCTCTTCGGCTCATTAAAGTCATCGGAAGTGCTATCCCTCCTCTAGATTTTAATCTTTTTGGACCTGAGGGATTATTACACAAAAAGATCGAGCGCTTGTCTTTTTTAGCTCGTTAAAACTATCGAAAATTCATCCCTTTTGTATTATTTTACGCTTTTTCGAACTTAAGGGATTATATGATGAAAAATAATCATTGGAGTCTCCTTTCTGTTTCTTTCAGACTCTCTAAAATTGAAAGGGATCGATTTATCTTCTTCGTTAAACTCGTTAAAACCGAATAGCAACAAACTCGTCCAAATGGACGAGAACGAGTTTCACTGTCGCTAGGCTCACTAAAATATAGCGACAGGTTCGCCCGAAGGGTGGATTATAGAACAAGCATATGTTATCCTCCTCAAGCTTGACAAAAATAAAGAGGTACTGGTCAGCAATGACTGGGGAAAATTGGGAAGAAAACTTGAAGATACTTTATTGGTAACAATTCGCTCTTGAACATGACACTTTCCTTCCGCATCCATGCCGGGTTGGGTTGTTCCGTTCACTAGTCATCACCATTGGTCCATCACACCATCCATCTTTGGGGTTAACGCTACCAATCCATCGTTAATGTCACCGATATGTTCAAGAGAAGTCATTCAGACAATTCACTTGTGTCTCACCCACTGCAATACATTCATGCTCCATTCCTTCATGACCGCCACCCTGAACCCTGTATCGTCAGATTGTTTTCACCTCCAAAATCATTTGCTTCATTCCGTGTTGTTGATGTGGATTCATTAAGGCCCTCCTGCGACGGGTCACTTCTTGTCGACATCAGCTCATTATCCAAGAAGTTGACTTAAGAACAACCCGTTCAGTACTTTGAAGCTTGCATGCCTCAATGGCAAGTTTCTCACTTTCGGCGACAGGTTTACATCAATGGCCTTCGACCGAGAGATTTTACATGGTGTTCGACGCCAAGTCATTTTTCACACCACGTGAATTGTACTATAGTACCTTGATGATCATTGTCATTATTGGTGATTCCTCTCACGCCTATTAACAACTTACATCATTGGCTGGTAATCAGGCGATGTCTTTCCATGTTCGACTCTAGAACATTTTTCACATGGATCGACTTGTATTCTGAGTGAAGATTGAACAAGTTTTGAAGACCCCAGATCTAGTTTCATCCATCCGGGTTGCGATATATTCAGGAATATAAAGACATCAAGTGTACATCATTGCCGAACAGATGATCATCCAAATCAA